>CM031951.1:24909424-24969424 GCA_018749465.1 Paracanthobrama guichenoti
CTGATTGGCAGTGAAACATGTTTCTGAAGAAGACTGGGTTGTTCAAACGGCCAATTAGCAGCTGATTCTGATGAATTCATTAGCATGTTCTCAGGTAATTAGAGGAAGCGGCTGAGTGAATACTAAATATTCAACAGGAGAACAGACACAGTGCCACACAGCTCGCCGTGTTCCTCTGTAGACTCTCATTAGCATAAACACACACACACACACTCAAGCGCCCATCTGCACTACTAAGAGACCGTTTCATACACGGATATAAAAATTCACACCTCAAAAATAGTCTTTCCATTACAGGAAGAAACTAAGAGATAGGTAAACAAAAAGTCTCGTATTAACACGCATAACATATTCTCAGTGAGAAATGCATTCTTCACTGATGGGACCCCATGAACCAGTTTGATGAATGCAGGTTCTTTTCTATAAAACTAATACAGTAAAACTTCACTCAACAGCATGATTCATGAACGAAAGCAATGACGATAATTTCCAACCACTTCATATGCAACCAACTGATTGTTGAAACAGGAAGTACAAGCGTTAACACAACAAAAGATACACAGACAAACCTTAACTTGTGACTTGACATTGATAGTTATTATACGAATGTGGAATAATTTATTGGAGAGAACATTCTTAATCTGGAGGAATTTCATTGAAAGAACAATAACTTCATATGTGTTATATGAAGGTCACTTTTACTATCCCATCACCAATTATATTTTCTACTTTTCAAATACTATGTATACATTTTATTGGAATATTATTTATTATATTATATATTATATATAATATTATATACATATTATTTAACATGAAAATCCAACATAAAATTTAAAAATTTAGATTTCTATTATTATAAAAATACAACCTTCACTTGTCGCGCCATTTCCACCACGTCAAACAATTTTACCAGCAATAAAGTTTTTAGAGTTATTGCACTTAAGGAGACAACAGTGTATGATACATAAAATGCTAGCTGTGAAATTAGCCTGGCAAGACAAATGAATCGTCATTATATTTCAAACCTTCAAAATGTAATTTCCAGTGGAGAATGCTATTCAATATAATACACAAGATACACTATACTGCCAAAAATATTGGGACACCCCTCCAAATCATTGAATTCAGGTGTTCCAATCGCTTCCATGGCCAAATGTGTATAAAATCAAACACCTAGGCATGCAGACTGCTTTACAAACATTTGTGAAAGAATGGGTCACTCTCAGGAGCTCAGTGAATTCAAGTGTGGTACCGTGATAGATGGCCACCTGTGCAATAAATCCATTTGTGAAATTTCCTCACTACTAAATATTCCATGGTCAACTGTTAGTGGTATTATAACAAAGTGGAAGCAATTGGAAACAACATCAACTCAGCCACGAAGTGGTAGGCCACGTAAAATCACAGAGTGGGGTCAGTGCATGCTGAGGTGCACAGTGCTCAGAAGTTGCCAACTCTCTGCAGAGTTAATAGCTAGAGACCTCCAAACTTTGTGTGGCCTTCAGATTAGCTCAAGAACAGTGAGTAGAGAGCTTCATGGAATGGGTTTCCATGGCCGAGCAGCTGCATCCAAGCCTTACATCACCAAGTGCAATGCAAAGCGTCAGATGCAGTGGTGTAAAGCACGCCACCACTGGACTCTAGAGCAGTAGAGATGTGTTCTCTGGAGTGACGGATCACCCTTCAGTTCCAGTAAAAGGAACTCTTAATGCGTCAGGATACCAAGACATTTGGGACAATTTCATGCTCCCAACTTTGTGGGAACAGTTTGGGGTTGGCCCCTTCCTGCTCCAACATGACTGCGCACCAGTGCACAAAGCGAGGTCCATAAAGACATGGATGAGCGAGTTTGGTGTGGAGGAACTTGACTGGCCTGCACAGAGTCCTGACCTCAACCCGATAGAACACCTTTGGGATGAATTAGAGCGAAGACTGCGAGCTATAGCTGCAAAGGGTGGGCCAACTCCATATTAAACCCTACGGATTAAGAATGGGATGTTCATGTGCATGTAAAGGCAGGTGTCTCAACAAGACAAAAAAAAAAAAAAGGAAAAAAAGGAAAAAAAGACTAAACCATACAAAAAATAGTGTGTATTCTTCTCAAAATATCATCGGTTTATAGGTTTCTGTGTTAAAATGACGGTGGAAACTAGGTGATGAAAATAAACTGATAATGGTGTATTTTGCACAGGTCCTATATTAGAGCTGAGATGACTGGTGAGAACCATAATGTTTAATAAAAATCTCAACAATCTGTCAAGCCCTAGAGTTAGATTTTAGAAGAAGCCAAGCCTGTCTGACAGCCAGTGTAGGAGAGAATATATACAGATCTAAGTAACTTCTCTGTTTCAGTGCCCAACATAAAAATAGCCTCCTGGTGTCCATGCTCTCCAGGCCAGCAGGATAACAGTGTTTAAAAGTAAGGGGAGCAGGGCAGGTTCTGGGTTAATGGCACCCCTGGTACAGGGGGACAAGTGTGCGGATGGTGGGGGTTGAAAGGGCAGAGGGAGGAGAGGTGGGATCCAAGACTGCCAGCCCATCTGTTCAGCCAACACACAGGCAGAATAGCAGGGAAAACAGCGTGAAATTTCTGCTATCACTACTGCCACCATGCCAGGATCTTCATCAAAGAGCAGAGACACTGTGAGACATGAGACGACATGGAGTGATGGAAAAACAAATGCGGCATGAAAGAGTGAAAGAAGTAGATGAATAGAGAATGAAGTAGTACAGAATGAAAAGAAGTTAGAGCTGAGGCACAGTGATTAGGTTTTTAGACACAAGTCACATACTGAAGCTAAATATGGATGTCACTCATTTGGGTAAATCCAGCTTTGTAGCACCAATCCTGGGCATTAAAGGGATATTCCATCCAAAAATGAAAATTGTCATTATTTACTAATTTTCATGTGGTTCCAAACCTGCATGACTTTCTTTCTTCTGTGGAACACAACCAGAACATTCTTTAATAAATGTTTTTCATTGACTTCCATTGTATGGGCAAAAATTACAACGAAAGCCAATGGAAACGGTTTGGTTATCAACATTCTTCAAAACATTTTTGTGTGTTCAGCAGACAGGATTGCATACAGGTTTGGAATGACATGATGGTGAGTAAATGATGACAGAATTTCAATTTTTGGGTCTTGAGTTGCTAAAGTTACTTTTGTCAAAAATAGAAAATGGGCTCAAAGTTTGCGATTTCTGTGTCTTGTTCATACTCACGATTTGTCATGAGATTAATTCAAGAGTGATTACAGTATTTAAATATGAGAGGGATAATTAAATGTGGTTGCTAATTCCAAAATGTTGTTTTTTAAGTGGCCATGCTGAGCCCTGGTCCACATGTGGGTAATACAGGTTTGAATCTGAACAGCAACATTATTATAACATCCTTATTTTCCTAATGATTCCCTCTTCATTATATCAGTCCAATAAAAGGCAAAAGCAAAGCAAAAAGATAAAAAGACCTAAATGATGATAAAGAATAAGAAAGGAACAAAAAATGAAAGAGATCAGATAACGAGTGCATGAAAGAGAAAGACGGGACAAGGATTAGATGAGGGACAGGTGCACACCACTCACTCTATAGGAAGTTCCACACGTGCTCGTCAATAGAAGAAAAGAAAAAAAAAAAGGAGAAAATCTGTTGTCCCCACATCCTCACAAACATAGCCATGGGGTATCTGTGCATTTGGCACTGGGGCCCCAGAGGGGAGGTTACAGATGCCAGGGGCCACTTTTGACTGATGTGCGTGTGCATCAGTGAGACCACAAAAGGCCTCATTCTGCTCTCTTCATACCCCTCCAATCATCTCCATCAATGGCTCTATAATTAAATCACAATCAATTACTCTATAAGAGAAGACTACATTAAAGCCAGTGCTATGACAATGATCTAACAATTATTGCAACCCTACAGAAAAAAAGTATGAATTAGGATGTCTGTTAAGGTTTCATAAACGCTTTTGAAATATCCGTGGAAAAGACAGTATGGCACATTCTGTAATTTCCAGTAATTTTACACTTCAATAGCAGATTCCATGCCTGTTTTTGACAGTGAACACAATAATGTGGGCCACTTGTGTTCACAGAGCCAGAAAGACCCCCAGGTCACTGAGCAGGAGAAAAAAAAAACAACAACAACAAAGAGACTGGAGAGTCTGGGACTTGACCTGGATTACACACACTCACACACAGCATGCCACCATTCATTAATTCCTGTAGCTTTTTTGATTGTTGGTACAGCATGGTGTCTTAATCAGTCACCATTCCAGTCATCTGAATATTAACACGCCAATCAGACCAAAGGGCTTTTTGGCAGCAACAATACACATACCACATACCGCTTATTCAAACTGTGTTTCTCTGATGCATGTCCATGAAACAACACTTGTTTGCTTTTAAATGTCTTGTAACGTCACCCTATCTATTGTCTAAATGCATGTAATTTATCATATTTTTAATCAAAATGTTTAAATTTTCAAGCTCACGTTCAAATCTACCTAAATTTCAATCACCAAACAACAGATAGAACTAAGTCCCGCATTTATTTGGATGCATGTCACAATATGGTAGAAAAGATCTATAGTGAGTTCCTTTACATCGTGACTTTAATTTATGAGATGTTTGTTGTAGCGAAAGGAGAGATGACAGGAAACAATGGGAAAGCAGAGCAGGCAATGGGATGCAGACAACACAAGCCGGATTCAAACCTACATTTCCCATTCGAGCACCACAGTTGGATCTGCCTAAAAAAACACAAGCAGAGCGAATTTGTGTGTAAATCATATGAAAACAAGTCTTAGACAAATCATTCATTTAACTTCATGGAAGAAATTGTAAGGCCCCAAGTGTCTGGAGCACCTTTAAGCCACAGCTTCAACTATAACATGTATATTCTTTCCGTTGGTCTGGCACAAAAGTATAGGCTGCTTTATTGTCCTGTATCCTTCCAGGGGATGAAACAGAATTATTAATGTTAATTTCCTGTGTTGACCTGAGGCGGGACAAGTAAGAGCACCCTCATCTGGCCAGATCAAAGGCAGGGGCCGTCAGTCTTAAATCACGCAGACATGGTGCAGAGGACCCTTCAAAGCCAGAACTGATCCACAGCTTTCGAAACTCTCCACTACAACAGAAGGAAGTGTGAGAGATCACTCTTCCTGAAGATTGATCGCAGCGAACACCTCTCTTGACGTGATTAGAAACACATGGAACTTGAAGGTCTATATGCTGACCACCTTTCTCGTTCCCTTTTGTTTCACTCTATCCTCCCAGTCATTATTTTTTCCCCCCATCTTTCTTTGCAAAATAAGTACTTAACCTTTTTTGAGAGCGAGATCTAGGGTGAGATTTGCTTTGAGCATCTGGGGTGAGTAATGGTGGAGGAAGCCAATCAATACCTCTTTGCCTGATGATGGCCATTCAGGGTGTAATTGCGTTGGGTGCCTTTTCCTCCAATGGAACATAACTGCCCCTTTCATCTATTCACCTTTTAGTAGACTCAACCATTTTTGGCTTTGTCTAACCTCTAATGGCTCTCAGACCCGTTTTGTCTTCTGACAGGTGCTTGAGCACTATAGATTACAGAGGTATTAAACTAAGGACATGCATATATGACTTCTAACTCCAACAAGAGTTTATAGACGACCTGAGGTCTGAGGCTACTGATGGGTTGAATTACAGGAGCCGTGGGAGTCAAGGATTGTTGGCCAAAACCCCAAAGGCCGGTTTGTTTCCCTGAGGTGTGAACGCGGTCATGTGGTGACATCCTCGATACATCTGCACCAGCTGTCTCCACCATGACTGCCTGTCCATTTGACGCCAAACCTCCCACCGTAATAGCACCAGCCATATCGCATGAATACATTATCGGCTTTCACCACGTCAACGTCGCTTCATCACACCTCGTCAACCAAGAATCCTGCTAATTATGTACAGAGACTCTATGGTGTCTCTCCTGAACGTCATGGAGGACAACTGCACATTAAAATGGATGTCAGAGGCTGGCAATGTTAGCGCACATTAACAAGGCACTGCTGTTCGGCCCTGGCCATCAGACTTGAACTGCAGAGTTGATCGGAGACAATCTGCTCATGGTATGGAAGAGAGACAGAGGGAGGACAGAAGGGAGGTGGCGGAAACACTTGCCTGGATCCGTACAGGGGGTGGCAGGAAGCAGAAGGAAGCAGGGCTGGAAGAACAATGGAACAGACTGGCGAGCAGAACGCCTCCCCCCTGCTAAGATCTCTGGCTTCTGCTCTTGGTCACCACAAATCTTCAGAACTTTGGTAGAACTTCTCCCAGCATTCTTCATTTGAGACTGAAGATACTTTCTCCAGTGACTAGCAGGCTCATTTTTAACTATGTTTCCACTGCTTATTTCGGTTTCACTTTATTTTGATGGTCCCTTTAACACATTCTGTTGACTATAAGTAACGTTGACCTACATGTCTACTAACTCTCATTAGAGGGGTTAGGGTTAGAATAAGTTAACGTAGTTGCAAAGTTACTTATAGTCAGTAGAATGTCTTTTGGGGACCATTACAATAAAGAGTTAGCAGATATTAAGCAGACAGTCTACTAATACTCTAATCAGAGTTAGTTGACTTATAGTCAACAGAACGTTCAAAAGGGACCATCAAAAAGTGTTAGCCTTATTTCTCCTCAAGTCTGTTGTGCATTACAAATGACATAACAAAAATGTCCAGAAGATAGACAACAGTTTAGAACAAGCATGGACACATTTGTGGCAGTCTAAGTAGGGATGTAGAAGTCTTATTTATCAGTATTGGCCTATATAGGATCAATTTCATTGTGCATGTACATTTCACATAATTTTACATTTCAACTTTGACATCAACTAACACTCACGTAAAGATAATAATAATTTAATAACACTGTTAAACAATCTTTAGCAAAAGTAGTAGTAGTAAAACAACATTCACTTTTTTATACTGTACATTATAATGCTGCAATATCTAAATTCACTTGATTGTAGTTTTTATTATTTTATTTTCAATTAATTGATTTCTTTAGTTTATTAAGACAAAATCATATATAATTGTAATTTTGGCAAGTTATCGGATATCACAAAAATAATAAATTATCGCCTTATCGGTATGTCAGTGCACTTTTAAGGTTCAAGTGCATCTATAAATATTAATATGATTGCTTCCATTTCCTGTGAATTGTATTTACCCATAACAATTGATTGGAATACACTTTATTTTGATGGTCCACATTCTACTAACTACAATTAACTTTGCAACTACATGTCAACTAACTCTCATTAGAGTATTAGTAGACTGTAGTAGACTTAGGTTAGGGTTTGTGTCAGTAAAATAAGTTGACATGCACTTTCTGTCTGTTGGAGGATCAAAAAATAAAGTGTTAGCATATATTAAGACAGTCTACTAATACTCTAATGACTTTTAGTTAACATGTAGTGGCAAAGTTACTTAGTAGAATGTCTAAAGTCTGGATTCAGACCCCATCATAGCACAGAATGACTTTTAGTTTAATCACTTGTTAAAATTACAAATGACTTACTCTTAGCTGCTGACCAAGGCTATACTAGTTTTACTTGATCTTAGTGCCACATTCGACACCATAGATCATAAAATACTCTTAGATTGTCTACAAAATTACACTGGTATTCAGGGACAGGCATTAAAGTGGTTTAGATCGTATCTATCAGAACGTTAACAATTTGTCTATTTAAACGGGGAAAAATCTAAGATAACGTTGGTAAATGGAGTGCAGCAAGGATTTGTGTTAGGCCCTCTGTTATTCTCAATATATATGCTGCCAAGAAAACATGGAATTAGTTTCCACTGTTATGCCGATGATACTCCGTTATATATTTCAGCAAGACCAGATGAAATCTCTAAATTATCCAAGCTGACAAAGTGTGTAATTTTCTCCTATTAAATTCAGATAATACTGAGGTATTACTTATTGGACCAAAAACCTGTACACAGAATCTCTTAGAATATAATTTGCATCTAGAAGGATGTTACTTCATCAGCTACAGTTAAAGACCTGGGTGTTATATTAGACAGCAACACATTTTATTTAAAAAACATATTTTAAATGTTACAAAAACAGCCTTCTTCCACCTCAGAAAACATCGCTAAGTTACGGAACATGTTATCTGTCTCTGATGCAGAAAAGTTAGTTCATGTATTCATGACCTCTACACTAGATTACTGTAATGCATTACTAGCTGGTTGTCCTGCATCCTCAATAAACAAGTTACAATTTGTCCAAAATGCAGCTGCTAGAGTTCTTACTAGGTCAAGAAAATATGATCATATAACACCAATTTTATCATCTCTACACTGGTTACCTATTAAGTTCCATATCGATTATAAAGTATTGCTATTGACCTATAAGGCCCTAAACAGTTTAGCTCCCGTGTATTTAACTGATCTTTTATCGCCTTACAATCCATCAAGCTCTTTAAGATCACAAGACTCTGGGCTCCTGGTAGTACCTAGGATATCTAAGTCCACTAAAGGAGGAAGAACATTTTCATATTTGGAACCTCAACTCTGGAATGGCCTTCCTGATAATGTTCGGGGCTCAGACTCACTCTCCCAGTTTAAATCTAGATTAAAGACACATCTCTTTAGCCAAGCATTCACATAATGCACCTCATAACCTTCTACTCCAGTTATATCAGTGCATAGTAGAGTAGTATATCAGTAAAGATAATAGAATGTCTAAAGTAAAGATTGTAGAATGTCTAAAGTTTGGATTCAGACCCCATCATAGCACAGAAACAGCACTCGTTAAAATTACAAATGACTTTTAGCTGCTGACCAAGGCTATATCTCAATACTAGTTTTATTTGATCTTAGTGCTGCATTCGACGCCATAGATCATAAAATACACTTAGATTGTCTACAAAATTACACTGCACATGCACATGATTGTCTTTGCTTAATGCTTTGAACAGCAGCTACGCTAATTATTTTCCTGTTCTATGCCCATCCCGAAGTAACTAGAGAGTCCGTCAGCTCCAGTCTGGATCCAGCCTCTTATGAAGACTTCAGATGACCATCACCTGTGAGGAAACGACTCCAACTCTAGCGAGGACATCAGATGATGCAGCTCTGAATCAACATGCACCCATGCTCAATTTTCTATATACCCTAATCATTGTTAACAGCATATATTCTTATTTCACTGAGCCCATTGTTTGTGCCTTAAATTATTACTTTGATTAATAATACATTGTTAACTAACTGTGTGCTTTGTATATGTGCATATCTGAAATACTTAACTTGGACACATTCTCCTCTGATAACAAATCACTTTAAATTGTAATGTAGATGCATGCATTTTCGGTGAAGCTGCTTTGAAACAATGTATTGTGAAAAGCGCTATACAAATAAATGTGAATTGAATTTAATTAAAGTGGACCAAAACAGTATTACCATTGATTGGGATAGCATATCAACTGAAGTAATTATTTCTGTGAACTGTCCAAATTGATATTGCCATCTTTAATTCATCTGACTGTGGCCGAGACTTAAAGCAGTGAGAAAAATGCTACAATATAGTACAAAAACCAACAACAAAAAATTCAGTGATGGTGAAAATGCTTTAGAATGGCCATAATGCTTCATAATGTTCTAGAAGCCCTCCCTGGACTTTGAATTTGGTAAAAGTCATAACCTGAATCCGGACTGCAGGTGGAGGTAAAACCCGTGAGGTCTAATCATACAAGCGGCGCAACACTAATCTGCCATGTTCATTAGCACTCGCGCTGTACATCATTAGTAGTATCCACAGAGCACCATAATGGCACAAATTACACCGTCATCCACAGCTATAATCACCCCACTTTCCACAGCCATTAAACTGTGCAAAGAAAGCCTGAGAGTCTGCAGAGACTGGAAATACAGCCCAAAAAAGGCAACAGTACACACTAAAAGTGGGTTTGCTACATTTGGGATTTGTGAAATATCTAAAACCTCCTCTATATTGTCTAAATGGTGATCTGCTTCATAAATCACCAAAAACGCATTACAGAAATGAAGCATAACAATACTATGAAATTAAATTAGGCTAATAGATTCTGATCGTTTCGCAAGACCTTGTTGCTCTCAAACTTTTTGATTTAAGAACCCTATTAGGCAAAACCATATGAGGTACCTGACCTCCACAGATCTAATGGTTCTTTCATTATGTCTTGTTGAATAGTTAGTGTCACAGCTAAACCTAACAAATTTACAATCGAGACCAACTAATCATCAGTCCCTATAGAACTACTGACCTCTGCAGATGCAAAACCATCTGCGACCATAAAGCTTCTGCCTGCCTGTCCTTCGAACATGAAAAATTAGGGTGTGTTTAATAAAAAACAGATTAATGCTGGTTCTGAATTAAAATACACAGCATTTTCAGTGATTAGCCACTTTAATAACTGAAAATGACCTCAGTTCTGTATGGATTCAACTCTCATTCACATACTATATATTGGCCATCAGGATACTGTGAGGTCATGTGCTCAGTACAGTAAAATCTCTTTGTTTATACAGTACAATAAAGGAAATACTTCAGACGTCTGCGGTGCTAGAGCCTGGCACCATCTAGATTGCAAGTACAGACTCTCTGAGCTAGGCAGCAAACACAACTGACCTCATATACACATAACATAACAGGAAATGACAGGTGCTCGGCATGTTTCTGATTACTTGGAGCATTATGGGAATATTCAACCTCAAAGAGCTTTCAACTTCCTGTTTAAAATGAGGAATATGATGAGTCGTTGAGAGGATGGACTTCAGAGAATTTCTCACTTGGAAAGGTGCAAATTAGCCTGTGATTACAGCGATGACATGAAAAAAAAAAAACCTCACAGAGATTTTCAGAACTACATTTGTGTGAAGGAGAATCACAAACGGCAGCCTGTAAACATAAGGCACACAGTATATTCTATACAACAATCGGCACATGCTGCATATGATTATTAAACGATTTCCAGAAAGAATAGAGATCACTGTTCTAGCAGCTTCTATTAGCTCTTCCTATTCATGTCCACTCAATCTGTCATATTCTTCTGTTGATTGTTACCTTTCTGAGACTGGCCTAAGCAAGCCTGCCACATCTTCACTCTTTAATGTAATCAAAGGCAGAAACAAGCCCGTATAGAAAAAAAATGGATAAGTCGGAACAAGAGGCTTAGCGCAGAGGTGCTACAGACAGAAAAAAAAGAAAGAAAGAAAAAGAAAAGACCCATTCAGCAGTGGGACACACAGACCCAATCACATATTCATGCCATTTTCCATTCATCCAATCATCTTAATCAGGACATTGCATCTTGGGAATCAAAGGGGAGATGATTGAACTTCCATTAAAGAGGCCTTTTAGTGATTCATATGTAGATGGAGGGGAGAACAGCGGCGGCCTGTTAGCTACTGTATTCCTCCACTCGAACCGCACGCATGAACCTCCCGGTGATACCGTTACCATGGTGAACTGAAGACTGAGACGACCATACCCTTTCACAGAAATAAACCTATCTCCAGATCACAGCGCTCATAAAGGTGAGGTGGGCGCCGACGTGGGCAGCTGTTGCCATTGATGACTGAAATGAGCATGGTTTTATACTCCACGTAGGGATTTTTAAGAGAGGGAGGTCTGTGGTCTAAATTCTAGACACCCTACATCTGATAAAGAAAGGTCGGCAAAGTTTCTCACATTTAACCCTTTAAGCCATTTTTAGGCCTCCGTTTATTAGTTATTTTTTTTCTTTTGTGACATACAAGGACATGATAGCAAGGAGTCTCAAAAGGTAGAAATCGTTTGATAGAAAACTTAATTTGTAGAAAAAAATAAAATAAAATCATTACATTTGGACAGTCTCATGCTAAGAAACTGCTGATAAAAAGGTATGCACAAGGGAAATGTTATATATATTTTTTTATTTGACATGCAATAACTCGAGAAGGATATAAGGTAGAAGGAAAATTCTTTGTACTGTATGTGAGCTGCATCTGGATAATTTTTGTGGTGATAGCATAAAGTAATTAAAAGTTACAGCATTTGGAACCAAGGAAGCTCTTTTGTTTAGTCCTTGACACCCAGAAGGCATTTTTAAAATCGTTGTTCCACCGTGAGGAATATCTCCTGATCGACGCAATGGATTATTGCTGACTCATTTCAATCAGGAGCGTCCACTGTAAGTAATGATGTGTCATTTTCTATTATCTGTGCATGTTTCATGAAGTTACAAGTGTAAACACCACGTGAAAGCTACATTTGATTTTACTTGGCTACATGTGCACCTGTGGAGTTTTATGTGTTATAACACCATGAGAGAATATCTTTAGACGGATCTTTGTAACAGATTATGGTGAGCTGGGCTCTTTTTAATTGTGAGAATATGCAGTAAATAATGATTTTTATTCCATTTACCATGATCGGAGTGAAAACTTGACAAATGCCGCATGTACAAAAACTCGCTCAAGTTTAATCAAAGCCCAGAACAATCATGCTTGTGGTATTCTACTCTGTGGGACCTTTCAAATGACATGACACATGACTATCTGGGCTGTATGATGTTTTTGACATATTACAGTACATAGTAAAAAAAAAATAAAAAAATTTTTTTAATCAGCAAATAACTTGGCACTACTTAGGAGTTAATCAAATTGCTAAATGCATTGTAAAGTTCAGACTCTAAGCTTTCAAATGACACCTACTTTGTGTTGATCAAGGCAGTAGTTTTGACTATAAATATGATTATAAATTTTATTATTTTTTTTGTAGCTAGATGGAGCCTGCCGGCGGGACACTCCGTTTTAGAGGGTCTACTCCACACTCGTTAAGAGTTGATCAAAAGCTGAGTTTCTAAGCTTTAAAATGATACCCATTTAGTTTATTCCATTCCATTCTTGCTTAGTAATCAACATCCACTAACGTTTGACAAACAAACTTATAATACTACATATACTATATACACTCACCTAAAGGATTATTAGGAACACCATACTAATACTGTGTTTGACCCCCTTTCGCTTCAGAACTGCCTTAATTCTACGTGGCATTGATTCAACAAGGTGCTGAAAGCATTCTTTAGAAATGTTGGCCGATATTGATAGGATAGCATCTTGCAGTTGATGGAGATTTGTGGGATGCACATCCAGGGCATGAAGCTCCCGTTCCACCACATCCCAAAGATGCTCTATTGGGTTGAGATCTGGTGACTGTGGGGGCCATTTTAGTACAGTGAACTCATTGTCATGTTCAAGAAACCAATTTGAAATGATTCGAGCTTTGTGACATGGTGCATTATCCTGCTGGAAGTAGCCATCAGAGAATGGGTACATGGTGGTCATAAAGGGATGGACATGGTCAGAAACAATGCTCAGGTAGGCCGTGGCATTTAAACGATGCCCAATTGGCACTAAGCGGCCTAAAGTGTGCCAAGAAAACATCCCCCACACCATTACACCACCACCACCAGCCTGCACAGTGGTAACAAGGCATGATAGATCCATGTTCTCATTCTGTTTACGCCAAATTCTGACTCTACCATCTGAATGTCTCAACAGAAATCGAGACTCATCAGACCAGGCAACATTTTTCTTCAACTGTCCAATTTTGGTGAGTTCGTGCAAATTGTAGCCACTTTTTCCTATTTGTAGTGGAGATGAGTGGTACCCGGTGGGGTCTTCTATTGTTGTAGCCCATCCGCCTCAAGGTTGTGCGTGTTGTGGCTTCACAAATGCTTTGCTGCATACCTCGGTTGTAACGAGTGGTTATTTCAGTCAAAGTTGCTCTTCTATCAGCTTGAATTAGTCGGCCCATTCTCCTCTGACCTCTAGCATCAACAAGGCATTTTCGCCCACAGGACTGCCGCATACTGGATGTTTTTCCCTTTTCACACTATTCTTTGTAAACCCTAGAAAAGGTTGTGTGTGAAAATCCCAGTAACTGAGCAGATTGTGAAATACTCAGACCGGCCTGTCTGGCACCAACAACCATGCCATGCTCAAAATTGCTTAAATCACCTTTCTTTCCCATTCTGACATTCAGTTTGGAGTTCAGGAGATTGTCTTGACCAGGACCACACCCCTAAATGCATTGAAGCAACTGCCATGTGATTGGTTGATTAGATAATTGCATTAATGAGAAATTGAACAGGTGTTCCTAATAATCCTTTAATACTATAATGTCACAATACTGTGAAATGTTATGTTTTGGAAAAAATATTTTTTTTCTTTCTTTCTTATATAATGCAATGACTTTCATACATTTTCTAAGTGTGACTAAAGTGTCCAAATTGTTTTTGGGGCATCTGAATAGGCAGTCATGTGGCTGTGCAATGATGTCACTTCCTACACAAAGGCTATCCAGGTTTTTTGGCTGATGAGCATCAGACTTGGTTGTTGACTTGATCTAACATACAAACATACAGCAGGAAAGACATTAGGAAATTTGTTAATTGAGAGAGAGAGAGACGAGAACCAAGGGGGGCTGTCATTCCGTCAGCAGGTCTGTGAGGGAGGGATGAGGTAAGATGCACCATCTGTGACTCTAACACTTGTTTCAGAAGCTTTTAGAGGCCATTAACACGCTCACTAAAGGTCACACAGTGCTCTCTCTCTCTCTCTCTCTCTCTCTCTCTCTCTCTCTCTCACACACACACAACACACGGTCAAGCACATTCATAAAGGCATATTCACACATAAATAATCAGGGATGTACAAACATGCACATACACACAATAAATCAATCTCAGTCGAGCTAAATATGAATTTGACAACACAAGAGTTGAGGATGCCGCCAGCATGTACCTGTCAACCTCACTGAGCATCATCCTGGTGGAACAGTGCCTTTGAAAGACAAAAGTAAAACATGACTATGACTCGAAAGTGCTCCAGACAATGACTAAAATGCTCACAAACGTGAAAATAAATAAATAAAGTGGCCATTTTAAATATAGGTAAGAAATCTTTATTTAAATGGATTGTTTCATTTAATCAAATGAATTGATCAATTAAATGTTCTTCCTGCACTATTTTTAACACATAGGCAAACACTGCACCTAAATTTTGTTGTCAATTAACCTTCTGGGGCCAGATTTACTAAACAGGGGAAATTAGAGTGAGCACAATTCCAAAAAAGATGGGAGTGGAAAGTTCAGCACATGATCTACTTACACCACCATAAAGTAGATGGCAGTGCTTCCTTCACTATTTGGGATCTTTCAATCGAGTCATCCTTACTGCACGCAATACTGAGCGGTGATGCCAAATGCGAAAATGTATTATCTTATGAGCTGTTTTTTTAATTTTTATGAATCAGTTAAACATTAATGAATCAGTCTCTAAACCTTCTTTTCTCAAATTAATATTTTTTTAGAAACCTGTGGGTTTTAATAAATCAGTTGAACATATTCTTTTGCTTAAATGCTATTATTAGTCTTAAGCATGAAGCAAAAATTCTTCATAAAGAAAAGATCTGCTATCACGGCAGCTGTGGTGGAATTTGCTGGAAGGCAAAATGGCCAAGAGATGTGAGGAAAAATGAAAGGAGAGAGGCAGAAAAGTGAGAAAGAAAAGAGGACAGCTGGTGACAGAACGGAGGGAGCAGGCCTGCTGCAGTCTCTGTTAATGGCAGTAGCATGAGTAGTGAACACTTGTTCTCACTCTCTCTCCTCTACATAAACATCCGCTGGGAGAGAAGCACTATCATTACACACACAGGAACTTTCTCTTTCTTTCTCTCTCATTCCACCTCTTGACTCCATCAGCATCTCATGTTTTTTTTTTAGTTAGAAAACCATAAAGGTGGTTTTAGCTGCGTTTACGCTGGTTTGGACAGACTTGGAAACCAGCTAACCATCTTAGTCTGGTTTAATTTTTTTTTTCCCAGCATGGAACAGCACTGCCTTCAAAACTGTTTATCAAACATGGCTGTTCGAAAAGAGACCCTGTTAATATCTTGCCTTAAAAGGTAAAGCTGCAAGTTGCATTCCTTCCTCGCCTCTAATGGGAGACAGTCATATGCTCGGTCACAGTTTTACAGCAGAGCCGAGAAGCTTTGAGGAACAGCAATTTTGCTGAATTGCTTTACATTAAGGTTAATTATGTAATATTTCATTTCTGATAAAAAGTAGCAGGGTTGATGAGATAAAAGTAAAGTTTGGAAGTGTTTAACGCTATGTAGTTTCACTAGAGATGTTTAAAGTGTCTAAAAATGGCTCAGATATGACTTCAGGAAAAATGAATATGGATTACTGCTAAATAAAGTAAATTAAAGTAGAGTAAAGTAAAGTAAAGTAAAGTAAAAGTAAAAAAAAAGACACTTCCAATTCAGATTGGACGCACCGGGTTGAAAGGCACTAAACGTGCCGATAAATGCATACTTGTGGCTATGAGGTGCAAATCTCTATAAGCATTGTGTGTGCTGTTACGTTTGCAACTGTAAGTCTCTGTAGGAGACCTGTAGGATTTTGTGTGTTAGCTAGTGTAATGTGTTGTTAAGGGTGTGTGTTTGTGTGTGTGTATCACAGCAGCAAAATGAGAGGCATTTGGCAGTCCACACGGGCTTCCATCTGTCTGCAAGATGTAAAACATCCTAATGGGTCCCATCCTCCACCTGAGGCTATACTTTACCCTCCCATAGAGCTACTCCATCTTTGTCACATACACACCCACACAAGCTATATAGTTCTCCAGTAGAGCTAAATAATCAGTTTGTCACACAAACAATGTGGAGTAATTTACCACTAAAATTCACAAAAACATGAATTTACAAACACTACAATGTGCTGCACACACGTTAGCATGTTGCTAAGCTAAAACTGTGATACTCTGGTGAGCATAAACATGCATAGCAGAAACACTGGGTAAAATCATTGATTTGACCTTTTCATCAATACTTTTCAGCATTTAATGAAATAATTCATATCAGTAGAGTGCTTATGATTATGTCTAGGTAAGCAGCTCACCTTGCTACAGTGTTAGCTTAAAACCCATGCAATTGCTATAATGCTATACCTACACGGCAAAAAAAACCCTGTAATTTTAACAGTAAAACACCAAAAAATGCAAAGGTAAAAACCTTTTAATTCTTTATTACTGTATATATGAACTAACTAAGGACATTTTATGTAATTTTATAATAAATACTTTTTTATTATATATTTTCAAGGTTTTTGTTACATCATGTGTTCATGTTTGTTGCATTATTTGTGTCAGGTTACATGATGGTGTTTTGTATTAGTGTGTATGACACCTATATATTAGTATTACCTGAGCTTGTGGAAAGGCTATTTTTGATTAACTCTACTTCACCATGGGCCTTTAAATCATACGGACTGAGAGACAGCGTGGCATGAAAGGTTGATTTCCCTCTTTTGTCATGTTTATCGCTGAGCTACAGGGCACTATCCTGGCTTAATGTCCCAGATTTGTAGAACTGCTCTGACCCACAGACACAGCTACCACCAGATCAACATGGCCACTATCAGCAGAATGGACACTAGCCAGTGACTCCCACTGGGCACTAAGTAGTGGCCAATAACACTGTATCTGAGCCAGGCAAAGAACAAAATACAATCCACACTGGCCAGCGACAGATTTAACAGGAACATATAACACAGAGAAGGAAAACAGAAGAAGAAAATAAGCCAGAAAATAAATTTCAACTAGACAGTGACAATGTCTATAGGGTTTCTGACCTCAAATTAGACAAATCAGTATTTAGTATTAGAGAACCCAAACGGTGTCTATAGCCTCATTGGCACACTAGACAACAAGATGGCTGACATTCAATTGTACAAATCTGGTAAACACAGACTGAAATACCTCCCTTTGAATCTCCTGAATAGAAATAAATAAATAATTCACCCAAAAGTGACAATTGCGTAACAATTCATTAATTCCAAATTGTCTTCAGTTCTTTTTTTGGAGCATGAAAATGATACATAAGGATACTTACAACATAAGGATGAGCAATTGATGATGACAACAATATTTTGTAAATTACCTATCTCTTTAAACACTCTAAATGAAGGCTGTTTCTTCATAGAGAGACACTTAAATCACTCCGAAACACTCTGTAATTTACAGTTGGTGGGGTTAGAGGTCATGGTCCTCAAGGGAGAGGACTTAGCTAGTCTGCATTTCACCTGCTCTTAACCTTTGAGGTCAGACATCACAAATATACATAATGCTAACTGAAAAGAGCAGTCAATAATTGTCCATCGATCTAGATGCTTGAGATGTTTTAGTCCCTGGTTGCATGTAAAAAATATGAGGACAGATAAGAGAATAAAATGGAATAAACAAAATTTGTTTAAAAAAAAAGTTTGTTGCATCAACCCTTGACGTTCATTAAGAGCAGGTAACTTAAAGGAATAGTTCTCCCAAAACTTAAAATTATCCCATAATTTACTCACTCTCAAGCCATCCTAGACATATATGACTTTCTTCTCTCAGCCCAACGCAGTCAGCATTATATTAAACAATATCCTGGATCTTCCAAGTTTTGTTATGGTATTGAATAGTGCAGTGGGTTTTTGTAAGAAAAATATCCATATTCAAAACAATAATCACTGGCTTCCGGCAACAGCCATACGCATGTTCATAAGAGGTTCATGGAAGTGGTTTTCATGAGAGGCACCTATCCTCACCTATGTCATACATACTACATAGGTCACTGCAGAGGTCACCCTTCCACCAGAACTCGACTAAAAATTCGGGTAGGTTTTTGCGGATACACAGTCTCACATTGAAAGTCATGTTGAGCAAAGACTCATCGGTTACTTCAGACAGCACTGTAAAAAAGCTATGAAGGAGTGTAACTTATGGAAAATTCAACTTTTCTTTCAACATATTTTCAGTCCATTTAATCTGTGAATATTTGGCTTGTGCAGGGTGACAGGGCAATCTTGCAGCAAAAGGTTACGTCAGCTTTGAACGAAGTCTGTGTCAGATTCCGTGGCACGCGGCGCCACCACACGCCTCTTGAACCAACATCTCTAATCCCCGCTGCCATCCAAATATAAATAAATAAAACTACGGTGGTTTTCAATAACCTTTACATCCCTCACCCCATAAACCCCTGACAAGCCAACACATAAACGCTTATCTCCTCAGAACAACGGTGCGCATTATAATGATTGCATGGGCGCGGGAGGAGAGCTGGCCGCAGTGGGCGCTCTGGCAGACTCTCGGCAGACACACGGAAGAGGAAAAACAGTGGGATCAGGCCGAGTCAGATTAAAGGAAGCACGAGCCGCGCCGTAGTCTTCACTTCCTGACAAGTCGAGACGGTTCACCTTGAGAAAGACACCAGCTGAAACAAGTTCTCCGGCTGTTTTTCCTCTCTCCGCTGTTTCTATTTCTCTCTCTCTGTTGGAATATTCCGTGTGTTGCCGTAACAGCATGGTGTGCTTTTCAGTTTTCCCGGCAGTCATCCAAATTAAAACAATTATAGAGCTAATTGCCCGTTAGGTGGAGCCTGCCGGGGCGTCCATGCTCTGATTTGTAGAATCACTCATGCGGGTCGTCCTCCACTGCGATGGAGCCGCCTGGTCTTGCTGGTGCTGAAGCCAGTGCTGGCCGGCCAGCCGATCGACAGGCAGATGGGCAGGGATTGGCACAGGTGCCCACCGTGATGCAAATTAGGCCTGGCACTGGCACAGTGTGAGGACAGTGGAGATTGAGCGCTGTGACGCAGAGACAGTGTGCCATATGGAGCTGGAGCTGACTGCTCTGTTTACCAGCGGTCAAAGTCAGTTACACACAAGCAAGCGGGCCGAAACACTTTCAACCGCGAGCGTGAGCCAGCAGAGCGTCCCAACAGCAACTCGGGCCAACATTCCGCCACATGACATGTGACCGCCCGGCAACCCATCGCCACAGCTTAGCACATGTGTCAAATTAACATCCATATTAACCTTTACAAGTGTGGAAAAAATCTTTTAATCAAATCGCCCTCAAGCTTAAAAGAATAGTTCATATGAAAGTGAAAATCATATGCAATCATTTACTCACCTTCATGTCGCTCCAAACCTGTGTGACTTATTTTTTCTGCAGAACACAAATTAATGTTAGGCTGCATTAACTAGGTCAGCCGGAACCAGGAACACTTCCCATAACACCTGATGTACTGGTTACATCATAAGAAGAATGGCATGTATGCTAATGTTAGTCTCTCTGTTTATCCTGAGGTTTACTGCAGTCAGCCGGATCCGGGCCGTATCAAGATCAGATGGTGGACCTGCGCCTGGACATGACCAACGCATCCCATAAATGTCTGCAGAGAGCGTGTCAATTAAACTCCCCCCTGTAAATTCCACATCAACACGACATCCTCATTAAACCCGTCTCCGGCACGACGACTCCAATCTTTCGAACAATCTTACGAATATCTATTTACCTAATATGACTTAAGACCTGAAATGTGGCCAGAATTATAATCATACACTGTTTGTTCATCGGCCAGAGGAGAACTGGCACCCCGACTGAGCCTGGTTTCTCCCAAGGTTTTTTTCTCCATTCTGACCCTGAAGGAGTTTTGGTTCCTTGCCACCGTTGCCTTTGGCTTTTGGCTTGCTCAGTAGGGGACACCTAAATTTCATCTATATTACTGATCTGCCCGCATTGACACTATATGATACTTGAAATTAGCTAGATAACATCACCGTTTTACCAGAATGGCTGTACAGCCAAATCAAATTCTGTTGCATTATTTTCCTGTTAACACTGTGAAGCTGCTTTGAAACAATTGGACTTGTAAAAAGCGCTATATAAATAAAGTTAGTTTTTGGAGTTTTGGAGTTTTTAAACTTCAAAAAAAGTCATTATTTACTGGACACCCAATCCTAGCTGTCTTTAGAGTTCATAAGTGAATCAGATTCTTGAATGAACAGCTCTTTTGAATCGTATGTCTTAAATTAATCAGTTGATTAAAAACCTGTCTGAATTGTTTGTTCACCAAACTGGCTCACCCGATTCTTGAGTTCAACTCACTGACTCAATAATCCATTCGCAACAATTAACAGGCTCACTGGGAAGATAATAAGTGAATAACAACTTTTGGTCTATTTCTCATATGAAACTATTGAATGACTTCAAAATAGTACAAAAGTCAAATGGACCATCTTCATGATATTTTTATGGTGCTTTTGTGTCTTTTTGAAGCTTGAAATCTTCAGTCTGCATTCATTGTATTTGCATGGAAAAGAGTGACCAGAATATATTTCAAAACATCCCCTTTTGTGTTCCACAGAAGAAAGAAAGTCATACCTGTTTGGGGAAAAAAAAAAAACAAAACAAAAAAAAAAAAAAAAACATGCGGGTGAGAAAATTAGGATAGAATTTTCTCTTTTGGGGGAACAACCCCTTTAAGTAGAGGCGCCTTTACAAAACAACAAAGACAGAAGAGGAGAGGGGCAGGAAATGGGGTCTTACCTCAGTAACCCAAATCCTTTCTTCTTGGTCTTCTTATCCAACTCATCACTGACCTCCTCTGATTTCTTCTTCTCTTTCTCCTTTCCTTTGCTTTTCAACTTGTCTTTCTTTTTGCCTTTGGCCTTCTTCTTTTTGTCTTTTTTGTTCTCTTCATTGTCTCCCGCACCTTGTCTGGAGGAGCCACTGGCTGGAGTGTCACATCCAGAGCTCTGGTCGGACCCTTCATCTGTTTCAATACAAGCAAACATAAAATATGAACATACAGTGGGCTGCATAACTAAATTATACATATTCATTACACATTTCTTCTTGAGTTTAAATAAACTGCACATATTTACAGTATCTACCATGGCATAAACAGCATAGCAAAATCTCAACTGGCTGACAGATTTCTATATTCACACAGTATACACCTTCAAACGGCCTAGTCCTAGTGTGGCCTATATCTCAGTTGGAGTTGTGGAAATATAAAAGATCTCTTCATAGATATTTTCCAGCTAATCTGCCCTGGAGCGTCATAAATTATCATAATCTGGAGGGAAAAGAAAGGAGGGATGCAGGATAACTAGATAGAAAGAGGCGGAGGAAGAGAAAGATAAGCATTGGAAAATGTGGAAAAAAAGGCTTGGGTAACTGAGGAACCTGCTGACATAACCATCTGTTACTGGCTATCCACTGTGGGGCACTGTATGTGTGTGTGGCGATCAATCGCGGCTGCATTATGTGTCTGCGCTCTGAGGTTCGTCAGATGGTGGCGGCGGTGCTGGGAGCAGATGTACGTTTACCAGGACGCCTCAGAGAGCATGTTAAAAGAGAGATGAGGAGACGTGCGAAAAAGCATCAGTCTTTCATAAGCCTCACAGCGGCCATCTTACTAACCCTCCACTTGTAGCCCAGGGGAAGGTCCCGATAGCCTTGTATGCTGTGATTTATTGATTGCTAGTTGTATCTTACACGGCAAAATATGACAAGGGAAAAGACAATTAGACCGTGAAGAGACAAGTGAGATCAGGGCTGGAAAACGAAAGCTTTCTGGTCTACTAATATGTTTTTCTATGATCGATACTGATGCGTGGAGAGCAGGGTGACCAATATTTACACTTATATACAATGAGAAATTATACATAGAATTGTGAAAATGAACTGAAACATTTGAGACACTATTTCTCTAAAGCTTTTGAAAAAGTTAGTGACATAACTTATACAAGGTAGAAATACCAAATCTTTTAATCTGCCAATCTGGTTGACATTCAATTAAACGTTCTTGGGTTCTCGAACATGCATCCTTCCACTGATACAAATGTATGGATAATCCACAGTGTAGTCCGATATTTATATCATGAATTGAGAAATCAACTTTTCATTCAGCCTTTGATATATAAAAGTTCATTGTGATATAATATCCTGTAAGTTTCAGAGCTGAAAAAACTTCCAGTCAAAGAAAAGCTTTTATTGACACCAGGCAAAGCAAACGCTTGATCTCAGAATGTGCCCAGCTGTGACGTCCGAGTGTGGTGAAACACCGGCCTCTGCAGAAGAAGATCAATGCCAACTTCATCACTGCCTGTTTAGCCCTGCCCACTGATCCGCGCATGTAACTAATAGTGTCCAGGTCGTGCTACCAAGCAATAAACATGCCGTTGATGATTACAAAATATTGTGCAGTGCCTGGAATTGACAGTAATGTAAGTAACTGTGTTAATTCTAATGCCTGATCTGAAATGTGATTCATGTACAGTCAGATGTTCTTTGTCTGTGTCAGTAAATCAGACCAGTTACTAAACATCAACTTGCGTTGTTTCTTTTAGGATGATTTTTTAACGGCGATTAAATTCTATAAAAAAAGCGATCAAAGAAAGCTCCCTTTGCAATCGTTGGAGCAGCACGAGCTGCAGCTGTCAATCAAACAGAGTTTATCAGTGACCCCTGTTTGATTCGACAAATCTCTTCACTATATCTCGTCTGCACTGTTACACTGTAAAAACATGTTGGTTTAACTTTACAAAAGTAAGTAACCTGGCTGCCTTAAAATGTTGAGTTCATTGAAATTAAAAATTTGAGTTAATACAAAGAAGGAAATAAATAGAAACTCAAAATATTATTGTATCTGAACCACATAAAAAAATGTTAATAGCACATTGTGAAAATAGCACAATTTGGCATGTTTCACTGCATTATAACACATAAAACACAATTATGCAATATGCTTACAAAATCTTTTAATACTATTTGAATAAAGGGTGATGTCAATTCTCAAAAATGTTCATTGTATTAACTCAAATTTTGAATTTCAATAAACTCAAAATTAAGGCAACCAGGTAACTTACTTTTTAAATATGTTTTAACAGTGTAGTTATGATGAAAGCATTCGTTAGTGTACAGAAACTGAGTTGCAATGATGAGATCGCTGCTTTATACTCTCAACGTGTGTGTGATCGGCTACAATGATCATCACTGCAACTTTTCATGCCACGATCTAAATATAATGCAACACTTGAGAGCTGTAATAGTAAAAACATGCTAAAAGAGAAAGTAATACTATTTAAAATGGAAAGACGTTAGCCAATCACAGCAGTGGGTGTTTACACTGAAGTCTCCCAGCAGACACGCCCCTTAAAACGGAGTGTTCAGTGTTCAGGAAAAAAATTATTATTTATAAATTATGACAATTTTTGATGTAAAAAACATCTTAACATTATAAGTGCACCCCAGGAAACATCATAAAACAATGCAGTTCATGACCCCTTTAAATGTCAGACTTGTTAGTGAATCCAAACACACAACACAACCAGTTTAGTCCAATTTATGAACAAATTACTCTAATGCCAGGTTCAGACTACACAATATTTTTGTCTGTTATGATTTTGATTCCTAAATTCTTGTCATGTCGTGGCCATGAAACATGTCAGACTACACATTGCTTCCCAAACAATCATCGATTGCCATCTTTAACAATGTGAGGGATGTCATAGAGAATGTAGAACTAGCGACTGACTTCCGGAAACGTAAAAAAAAAAAAACTGCCAAAGCGCCATGTTAGCTTAATGCTAATTCCAGTACTCACTGGGTTGCTGAAGCGCCTCTACTATCATTCACCAGCAATTATCATGTTTTTTTTTTCCCTCTGATGTGATAGTCCCTTGAGGAAACATCATAAACTCAGGAGTATTGTTGCCATAGCTCCATGAACCTTTCCTCCATTGCATAATTCCACCTAGCAGCACCAATTCATAGTATTCAATCACATGACTGCCGCGGAGCCCTGGAGGGCAAAACAGCCATAGAACTGCAGCACAAGCCAATTTTCCATCTCAAAAACAAAAATATCCGAATAAGATGCAAGTTTTGGGCACTTGTGATCCGTATACAGCACCTGTTCTAAATGTTCTAAAATGCTTAATTTTCTTAACATGAAAAATTTTCTTAACATGAAATTTGTTTTTGGTAGGTTGCAGCAATCAGGATTAAATTAAGCGAAGTTAAAAACTAATTTGTTGATCTGGGTTTTCTTTTAAATAGAGTTGTGTTGCACCACTTAATTTTAAACAGATCAAGTATGACAATTCTAACATGATTACCACTTCCTTCTTTATTGACCACCAGAAACACTCTCTCTGACAACAGTAGCTCTTGCCGATAAAGGAAACAAACTTGTAAAATGTCATCTGTCTTTATAAACTGCTATGTAGAATGACCGTTATTTTAAAATTAAATTCTAATTAAAGGGCTGATCCATAAATTAAAGGGCTGATCAAGCAACATAGGAGGAGGGTGAATGCCAGGATGCCAGGCTAAGGAGATGCTTAATTTGTATTGTTTACCCAGGCGAGCAGATGAGCCCAGAATATGAACGCAATGTGTTTTCTTTATAATGGATTTTGATGGGGGAAAAAAAATGCTTAACGATAAACCTTGTGTTGCATTTATATTCTGTGTTCATCTGCTTGCCTGTACAAAGTATGAATCATCAATAAGGTGTATACTTCCTACAAACCTGTGGACAGAGAAGGAAAGCTTTGTTTTGCCCTCCAAGTGGGCGTTCCTATAAGGGTGTGATGTCACATGAAAACTATGAATACCATCATCTCTCTGTCTTTTGTTTCGCCATGTTTGAAAGCTGTGTACGGAAGAGCTTCTGTGCTTATATTGGTCAACTTCACAGATGTGACTGAACCCATCATGGAAGACTGGAAACATTTTTTTAAAATGCTAGTTGTGACATGAATCGTCACAGATGTGGTGTTGGCGGGGCTCCAGACTTAATTGCACTGGTTCTACCAATTTTCTCAATTAGTGATTTGGTCACTTTTTTATTTTTGCTGCAACAATAGTCAATGCATGCTGATGAATAGTTGAATAGTTGTCTTAATCTTCATAACCTAGTTTTGCACTGATAAAAAGACTGACAGTGACACGAGACCTCACGTTGGAAAAATGTTGCATCTTTTCAACATCAAATGAAAACCATAAAAACACCATGTTTGTTTTTTAATGTTTGATAATATTTTTACTGTCTTCACAGCTGTACAACCCATTGTCCCCTTGGTCGCAAATAAATGTCAACTTTGCAATTAAACTCAAGAGGGGCCAGCTCTTATAGTCGGGCCTCCTGGTCCTCTTTCCCTGGGAGAACCACATCCTGACTGGCATCATAAGCCATCAGTTCTGGCCCCTCAAAACTAGTGAACCATGCAGTTGCACGTGACTGATAATAGGTACTTTAAAGCTGCATTATGTTACTTTTGGTAGCGCTTTTCTAGCGGTTGAAAAATAGAACTGCATGCATCTTGTGGAAGAACACTGTAGCCGGAGCTACTTCTCTCTGTTTTTGTCTATGACGAGTCATGCAAGTACTGGGCTACTCTGCTGCAGTGATGACCTGACCGGTCTAAAACAGTCTGAATACTTATTATAGGTGTATCGTAGTGATTCAGAATAAGACAAACACGGTTTGGAAAATGGATTCATGACGTACTCGCCCATTATATACATTTTTCATTTTGACTGCAACAGCTGCTGATACAACGGCGTTATGGCGTTCTGTTGCGCATGTGCAAATGTAACTGTTGCTTTTTGACGTTCTACTGTAGCCGATTTTCCGTAGTCGATAATACTTGACAGATTAGATAAGTCCCTAATGCAAGTGCAGGTAGGCAGACACCGATTGAGTGCGCGACCATGCACTCGCACAAGTGATCGTACCAAAACCGGGCTGAGATCATGTAATCTGAACCAGGCATAATAAGGAGCAGTTCACATGACAACCTTTAATGAAATATTCAAATTGCAAGCAGTATTTTTAAAATAAAATAATGAAATATGTTACAACCATTTTTTTTTTCCTACTATTATTTAATACAGGGGGCACAATAAGTCTTAAAATTATTTAAATTGAGTTATATTAAAATAATGAAAATGTTAACAAAAACACCCAAAATGTATATTTAAATCATATTTCGGGTTTATTTATTTCTACACTCACCTAAAGGATTATTAGGAACACCATACTAATGCTGTGTTTGACCCCCTTTCGCCTTCAGAACTGCCTTAATTCTACGTGGCATTGATTCAACAAGGTGCTGAAAGCATTCTTTAGAAATGTTGGCCGATATTGATAGGATAGCATCTTGCAGTTGATGGAGATTTGTGGGATGCACATCCAGGGCACGAAGCTCCCGTTCCACCACATCCCAAAGATGCTCTATTGGGTTGAGATCTGGTGACTGTGGGGGCCATTTTAGTACAGTGAACTCATTGTCATGTTCAAGAAACCAATTTGAAATGATTCGAGCTTTGTGACATGGTGCATTATCCTGCTAGAAGTAGCCATCAGAGAATGGGTACATGGTGGTCATAAAGGGATGGACATGGCCAGAAACAATGCTCAGGTAGGCCGTGGCATTTAAACTATGCCCAATTGGCACTAAGGGGCCTAAAGTGTGCCAAGAAAACATCCCCCACACCATTACACCACCACCACCAGCCTGCACAGTGGTAACAAGGCATGATGGATCCATGTTCTCATTCTGTTTACGCCAAATTCTGACTCTACCATCTGAATGTCTCAACAGAAATCGAGACTCATCAGACCAGGCAACATTTTTCCAGTCTTCAACTGTCCAATTTTGGTGAGCTTGTGCAAATTATAGCCTCTTTTTCCTATTTGTAGTGGAGATGAGTGGTACCCGGTGGGGTCTTCTGCTGTTGTAGTCCATCCGCCTCAAGGTTGTGCGTGTTGTGGCTTCACAAATGCTATGCTGTATACCTCGGTTGTAACGAGTGGTTATTTCAGTCAAAGTTGCTCTTCTATCAGCTTGAATCAGTCGGCCCATTCTCCTCTGACTTCTAACATCAACAAGGCATTTTCGCCCACAGGACTGCCGCATACTGGATGTTTTTCCCTTTTCACACCATTCTTTGTAAACCCTAGAAATGGTTGTGTGTGAAAATCCCAGTAACTGAGCAGATTGTGACATACTCAGACTGGCCCGTCTGGCACCAACAACCATGCCACGCTCAAAATTGCTTAAATCACC
The DNA here is from genome assembly GCA_018749465.1 of Paracanthobrama guichenoti. Taxonomy (NCBI): domain Eukaryota; kingdom Metazoa; phylum Chordata; class Actinopteri; order Cypriniformes; family Gobionidae; genus Paracanthobrama; species Paracanthobrama guichenoti. Next base: position 24,937,410 of record CM031951.1, read on the forward strand.
TTTCTTTCCCATTCTAACATTCAGTTTGGAGTTCAGGAGATTGTCTTGACCAGGACCACACCCCTAAATGCATTCAAGCAACTGCCATGTGATTGGTTGATTAGATAATTGCATTAATGAGAAATTGAACAGGTGTTCCTAATAATCCTTTAGGTGAGTGTATAAACCCGATTCCAAAAAAAGTTGGGACACTGTACAAATTGTGAATAAAAACAAAATGCAATGATGTGGATGACAGATGACATATCAAATGTTTAAACTGAGAAAATGTATCCTTTTAAGGGAAAATAAGATGATTTTAAATTTCATGGCATCAACACATCTCAAAAAAGTTGGGACAAGGCCATGTTTACCACTATGTGGCATTCCCTCTTCTTTTTATAACAGTCTGCAAACGGGACTGAGGAGACAAGTTGCTCAAGTTTAGGAATAGGAATGTTGTCCCATTCTTGTCTAATACAGGCTTCTAGGTGCTCAACTGTCTTAGGTCTTCTTTGTCGCATCTTCCTCTTTATGATGCGCCAAATGTTTTCTATGGGTGAAAGATCTGGACTGCAGGCTGGCCATTTCAGTACCCGGATCCTCCTTCTACGCAGCCATGATGTTGTAATTGATGCAGTATGTGGTCTGGCATTGTCATGTTGGAAAATGCAAGGTCTTCCCTGAAAGAGATGACGTCTGGATGGGAGCATATGTTGTTCTAGAACTTGGATATACCTTTCAGCATTGATGGTGCCTTTCCAGATGTGTAAGCTGCCCATGCCACACACACTCATGCAACCCCATACCATCAGAGATGCAGGCTTCTGAACTGAGCGCTGATAACAACTTGGGTTGTCCTTGTTCTCTTTAGTCCGGATGACATGGTGTCCCAGTTTTCCAAAAAGAACTTCAAATTTTAATTGGTCTGACCACAGAACAGTTTTCCACTTTGCCACAGTCCATTTTAAATGAGCCTTGGCCCAGAGAAAACGCCTGCGCTTCTGGATCATGTTTAGATATGGCTTCTTTTTTGACCTATAGAGTTTTAGCCGGCAACGGCGAATGGCACGGTGGATTGTGTTCACCGACAATGTTTTCTGGAAGTATTCCTGAGCCCATGTTGTGATTTCCATTACAGTAGCATTCCTCTATGTGATGCAGTGCCGTCTAAGGGCCCGAAGATCACGGGCATCCAGTATGGTTTTCCGGCCTTGACCCTTACGCACAGAGATTGTTCTAGATTCTCTGAATCTTTGGATGATATTATGCACTGAAGATGATGATAACTTCAAACTCTTTGCAATTTTTCTCTGAGAAACTCCTTTCTGATATTGCTACACTATTTTTGGCGCAGCATTGGGGGAATTGGTGATCCTCTGCCCATCTTGACTTCTGAGAGACACTGCCACTCTGAGAGGCTCTTTTTATACCCAATCATGTTGCCAATTGACCTAATAAGTTGCAAATTGGTCCTCCAGCTGTTCCTTATATGTACATTTAACTTTTCTGGCCTCTTATTGCTACCTGTCCCAACTTTTTTGGAATGTGTAGCTCTCATGAAATCCAAAATGAGCCAATATTTGGCGTGACATTTCAAAATGTCTCACTTTCAACATTTGATATGTTATCTATATTCTACTATGAATAAAATATAAGTTTATGAGATTTGTAAATTATCGCATTCCATTTTTATTCACAATTTGTACAGTGTCCCAACTTTTTTGGAATTGGGTTTATACTACAACAGAAGTACCAGGTGTACATCTCATCTTGGGGTCTTTGAATATTGTTTTGGACAAATGAAGGGCCTTGGAGAGATTTAATATATAGCTAAGGCCAATTATTGGATTTAATTTATGCCACTTCCAAAAATACTTAAAAGTCATTAAAAAGACTGACCCTAACAACTTTTACAAGAATAGTTTTCTCAATATATTACTGAAATAATCTCAATTTTGCATTGAATTGCATTTCTTTTTTCCAAATATTCCTTAAAATAATCTGTGAATGAAACCGTTAAAATACCAGAATAGTTAATCAGAACCAGAATTCTTCATGATTCCCTGCTTAACCACTGTGCACTTGAACAAGGCTCTAGCACGCTGCCTCTGTAACTTTTACGTGGCACTGATCTGAAACAGGAACAGGAAAGTCAAGAAAAATAAACTCCACTTACTTGGTGATACAGAATATTTTGCATTCAATATGACTCTGAACCGGTTCAATCTTGAAAGACAGAGATAAACAAAATAAAACAAAAAGAAAAGCATGCAAAACTCTTGGTGAGCCTCGCCTACACAAATGGGTTCGAGGACAAGTCGGTTCTTCCGAGGCTTAGTCCAAGGCCAACAGCCGCATCCGTTTCCCCATGGCCTGATTTCTACACAAACAAACGCCGATCCGCTGTTTAAACTAGCATTGAAGCGGGTGGCTCGGTAATGACTGTACAGCCGCCCTATTATTCAGAGACAGAGGAACCTCAAAGGCCCGCTTCAGCTCCCACTTCTCTAATATGCATCAGAAAACTCTTTTGTTCGGACCAGCGCAAAGGCTTATTGTAAATATCAATCCGCTGAATACAATGCTGAACGCTGGGGGGAAAAAAATGGTGAGAAAGGATAAAGAAAAAAGGAGAGATATTTCCCATCATGCTCACGTCTCAATATGAAAACACTTTAAAAGAGCAGGGCTTGAGGACTTAGAGAGCAGTACCTATGCTCTGAATGCCTTACATAATAAAGCTATAATGACACTGCTGTGAGCTCAAAGTGAAATAATGGAAACCATTTCAAAGGGAAATAAATCCCTTCCTTAAATGCCTCTCTGTTTATCATCTTCACTGATGTATGGCCTTTGATATTTATATGGTTTCTTCTCCATGTGTGAAGGCCTCTTAGTAGACTGCATCCTCTTGATTTTTACCTTGTGCTGGTAGTGTAGTGGTTACAGCTCAAGACTTGCAACTGAAAGTTTCAGGTTTGAACACTTCATATATTACCTATATATTTCAAGCTAATTTGATCATGCTTTCATTTTTTTTCAGGAAATTCCCCAACACCTTTTGCAAGAATAGTTTTAAATATATTACTGAAAAGATCATCATTTGGCATTGCATTGCATTTCTTGTTTCAAAATATATAAAATATAAAAAATAGCTGAATGGAGCGTTCAGGATAGGGACGTATGATATATAATATGCATCGATCCTTAAGGGTGATGTGATTCACAGATTAAGCAAAGGTTAACCATTATAGAGTGAAGGTTTATCACTTGCATGTGTTTTTAAGTCGAGTCAGGCATCAAGTGCAAGAGGACTCGCATGCTGTTTTCTGTGAGCACACACACAGAGCCGAGCTCTAGTGTTGCAGTCAAGACCAACCTAAACTGAGACCAAGTCGAGACCAAGACCAGCGTGTGCTGAGACCAAGACAAGACCAAGACAGGGTGAGACCGAGTCAAGACCAAGACCAGACCAGCACTCCTTAAATTCATCTACAAACCCAATTCCCAAAAAGTTGGGACAATGTGTGAATAAAAAAAGGAATGCAATAATTTACAAATCTCATGAACTTATATTTTATTCACAATAGAATATAGATAACATATCAAATGTTGAAAGTGAGACATTTTGAAATGTCATGCCAAATATTGGCTCATTTTGGATTTCATGAGAGCTACACATTCCAAAAAAGTTGGGACAGATAGCAATAAAAGGCCGGAAAAGTTAAATGTACATATAAGGAACAGCTGGAGGACTAATTTGCAACTTATTAGGTCAACTGGCAACATGATTGGGTATAAAAAGAGCCTCTCAGAGTGGCAGTGTCTCTCAGAAGTCAAGATGGGCAGAGGATCACCAATTCCCCCAATGCTGCAGCGAGAAATAGTGGAGCAATATCAGAAAGGAGTTTCTCAGAGAAAAATTGCAAAGAGTTTGAAGTTATCATTATCTAGAGTGCATAATATTATCCAAAGATTCAGAGAATCTGGAACAATCTCTGTGCGTAAGGGTCAAGGCCGGAAAACCATACTGGATGCCTGTGATCTTCGGGCCCTTAGACGGCACTGCATCACATACAGGAATGCTACTGTAATGGAAATCACAACATGGGCTCAGGAATACTTCCAGAAAACATTGTCGGTGAACACAATCCACCGTGCCATTCGCCGTTGCCGGCTAAACTCTATAGGTCAAAAAAGAAGCCATATCTAAACATGATCCAGAAGCGCAGGTGTTTTCTCTGGGCCAAGGCTCATTTAAAATGGACTGTGGCAAAGTGGAAAACTGTTCTGTGGTCAGACCAATTAAAATTTGAAATTCTTTTTGGAAAACTGGGATGCCATGTCATCCGGACTAAAGAGGACAAGGACAACCCAAGTTGTTATCAGCGCTCAGTTCAGAAGCCTGCATCTCTGATGGGATGGGGTTGCATGAGTGTGTGTGGCACGGGCAGCTTACACATCTGGAAAGGCACCATCAATGCTGAAAAGGTATATCCAAGTTCTAGAACACCATATGCTCCCATCCAGACGTTGTCTCTTTCAGGGAAGACCTTGCATTTTCCAACATGACAATGCCAGACCACATACTGCATCAATTACAACATCATGGCTGCGTAGAAGAAGGATCCGGGTACTGAAATGGCCAGCCTGCAGTCCAGATCTTTCACCCATAGAAAACATTTGGCGCATCATAAAGAGGAAGATGCGACAAAGAAGACCTAAGACAGTTGAGCAACTAGAAGCCTGTATTAGACAAGAATGGGACAACATTCCTATTCCTAAACTTGAGCAACTTGTCTCCTCAGTCCCGTTTGCAGACTGTTATAAAAAGAAGAGGGAATGCCACATAGTGGTAAACATGGCCTTGTCCCAACTTTTTTGAGATGTGTTGATGCCATGAAATTTAAAATCAATTTATTTTTCCCTTAAAATGATTTTCTCAGTTTAAACATTTGATATGTCATCTATGTTGTATTCTGAATAAAATATTGAAATTTGAAACTTCCACATCATTGCATTCTGATTTTATTCACAATTTGTACAGTGTCCCAACTTTTTTGGAATCGGGTTTGTAAAAGATCCATATCTACTGTCTGAGAAATGTCTTCTATTTAATGAATAAACAGAATTACAATAGTAAGACTATAGCGCTGTTACCAATCAAATCACTGACAATAAAATTCAAGGGACAGAAGTTGCATCTGAATTGGTACAATTACACCTGCATATATAATGTTCAGATTCATTTAACATTAAAACATTAACATTATTTAACAGTCACAGAATCATTTATTCAACCGATTTGTTCAAAGCAGCTGATTCATTTAATAACAAAACGTTGCCGAATCAGCAAAGACAGTTTAAAATTTGTCATTTAATATTACCTTCTTGTTTATTGAACGTTTGTATAAATCAATATAATTTGCAATCACGCTTATATTCATGAAAACAGCTCTCTTGCTCTTGTGATATTGCTTAGTTATATTCCATGTTATATAAAAAAAAAAAAAAAAAAAAAAAAAAAAACAATCTCAGAATTTTGTGGGCATTTATATTAATTTTGGGCATTTTTGAGACAATGCTGCATTGATTTTGAACCCGGCAGCACAGTAACACAAGAAATCACATTGCAAAGAAGTTATTGATTGCATTTTAAGTTTTACATCAAATCACATCAACGATGTTAAATCAGACAATGCACCGGCAATTTAGTGACATCCTTGCAGCTGTGCTCTTGAGATAAAATCCTGAGTCCTCCAAGTCTGAGACCAAGACAAGATCGAGGAGAAATGCAGTAGAGAATGAGACGAGACAAGACGAAGACATTCAAAAAATGGTCTTAAGACCGGTCTCGAGACCAAGACCCAAGTGAATGCTAAATTCAGTTCTCTTTCGCTTTCTTTTGAGCTTAAGTGGACAGGTGCACGTAAAACGAAGTCTTAAAGGGACAGCAGTCTTATGTACCCGTAACAAAGGAGAAAATGACTTTAGTAGCTTTAACAAAGATACATTCAATTAATTAATTATATTTCACTTATATAGTGAAGACTGTTATTTTACATTTGATTAAATAATTTCTGTACCCGAATACTGTTAGATTTACCTGAAAAACATAAAACACTGTTTATTTCTTTCTTCTATTGTATTTATCCATGCTTGTAATTTGTTTATTATTTTCTATGCAGATTCACTCCCCTACAAAATCAGCCCAATTATTCTAGAATGATTAATTATTTTCAAATAGACCTATTCATCTGGTGAAATTGTTTTTATATTGCAGAAAAACAAAATATCACAATGTACGTTTTTTTCCAATATCGTGCAGCCCTAGTTCAGTAACTGGAATTGTTAAGAGAAATTGGAACCAAACTGTTAAATTCTTAAAGACTCCCTTCCTTAACCACTGTGCACTTGAATAACAAATTCCATCTAGTCCTGATAATAAGTACCAACTATTTCACAAAGATATAAAGCAAAATCAGAATGTTTAGATCTGCCATCTGGTTTAAAAATTCTACCTGATCACATAAACCTCGCAAAGCTTGGCATATCTGGTGATTAGTTCTTCCTTGAAAGCATTCTTTTTTGCAGCCCAACACCTTGTAAGTATGACTGTTTCTTGGTAGATGGATCAAAACTTGCACCCTGACAACTAAAGTTGTGTAGCATCCAATCAGACTGGAACCAGGCAATTTTCAGTCGATTCTTGCTAATTTATATGCAATATACATCAGAACATATCATGGGCTGTCGATGGATGTGCTGTCTGAGGCTGAGAATATCACCATAGTGCCCTTGAGCAGGGCACTTAACCCCAGGTTGCTCCATGGGGATTTGTCCCTGTAATAAGCCGATGGTTCATGTCATTCAATGGTGACACACTGTGAATGTCACATAAACAAACTCTACCACAAATAAAGATTCTAATCTAAGCTGTTTAAACCAGATCCAACATTATCATAGCACAAGGACAAACAATTCAGCATGGATTAGTATTCAGAAAACTGAAAAGGATGGAAATATTTATTAGAAACTATAGAAGTGTGCATGCCCTAAATAGAAAAAGAAGTGTGCTTAATTGTGTGCCTCGACGGGTCAGGACCTGTTTTGGCAGCAAAAGGGGGACCAACACAATATTAGGAAGGTGGTCATAATGTTATGCCTGATCAGTGTATCTTAAATGTACTAACTTGATCATTACAGATATTTAACTAGATATATGTTTAAATACATGACACATATTTCAATAGAAATTACATTATAGTATATTTTAGATTACCACAAATGATTGTCAGTACATTCAGCAGTTCACTTTAACCACATTTCAAAGACAATAGAAGTAATTATGAAATGATATATACAGATGTACTTAAGATCCACTTAAGACAAAAACACTATAAAGTTCAGCTAACTGATATTTAATTTCAGTTAACATGCAATTAAGTGTCTGAAAACAAATTCTTTAGTATTTTCATAGTAAGTACTCTTTTTAAAAGTATGCTACTTCTATTTCCACAAGGGTATGCATGAATAGATTGATAAACATATGTGTGTATATAATCACACACACACACACACGTCTGGTTTACTATCTTTGGGGGCTCTCCATAGACGTGATGGTTTTTATACTGTACAAACTGTATATTCTATCCCCTTACACCAACCCTACCCCTAAAACTACCCATCACACAATACTTTCTGCATTTATAAGTTTCCTCATGAAGACCTCAATTGACACGAGTCCCCATGAATCTGTGCATTCAGTTGGAAGTCCCCACCGGGATAAAAACACACACACACACACACACACACGCAGACATGCAGACACGCAGACACACAGACACGCAGACACACAGACACACAGACACACAGACACACAGACAGACACACAGACACTGGTTAGAAGGGGATGTTCAAATTCTGCAGGCAGATTATTATCCCACAACAGGGGCAATAATGAGAAGTGAGAGGAACGCTGTGTGCCTAATTACGGTCTTCAGTAATTAGTAATAAGCTGTCGCTGTTTTCTTGACCAGAAGATCTGGGTGTGCACACGTAAGTGTATGTGTGGTATCTCCACATCACGGAAAACAGCAGATGTAATCACACGTCCATGAGCAAATGTGAATATAACCTGATAATTTGTGTTAATGAGTTTGTTTTGAAGCTATGAACTCATAACTAGGTCATCCTGAGTGGCACAACTGAACCACAAATCAGTTTGAATTTTCAGAGAATGTCTTACAACAAAGAGATCCGGTTTTATGTTTTATCTTGATTTCCATGAGTAGGGAAGTTAGATACTGCACCAGTATTTGTGCGTGTTTGTGTGTGCATGAGACTGGATCTTCAGCTGTGGCGTATCTGTTCGCACTGACCATAATGAACAACCCTTCTCCTCTCTCACACTCTCTCCTTCTTTCGCCACATGTCTGTAGTCTGTCGTCTCACGGAAGGGCCAATTAGGTTGGTGTGTGGGAAGAGGAAGCACATGACAGGGACAAAGCCAAACACTTTACTCTCAATTACTCTCCCTTAACAGCCACACACTGACTTCACTCACACACGTCCACAATCACTACACACACTGACGTAGCACCTGTGTATAACCGTGTTCAACTACAGACTTATGGATGTCTGAGGATCAAAGAAAATGTAAAATATACCTGTAGCAACTCTTTCTCTTTATTAAAAAGTATTTTATTTCTAAAAAAACAAACTTATTTTTATTTCTAATTCTTACTACTACTACTACTACTACTACTACTACTACAACTACAACTACAACAACATATTCTCACTTATTACTATTTTTTCTATTTACACTGCCCTTCAATATTTTTGTTAGTAAGTGTCAGGGTAAGATTTTTTAAAGAAATTTAGCAAGGATGAAATAAATTGGTCAATAGTGACAGTAAATATATCTATAATGTTACAAAAGATTTCTATTTCAAATAAATCATGTTCTTTTGAACTTTCTATTTATCAAAAAGTATTAATTTCCACAAAAATATTAAGCAGCACAACTAAGAGAATTATATTAATAAATGTTTCTTAAGCAGCAAGTCAGAATATTAAAATGATTTCTGAAGGATCATGTGACACTGAAGACTGGAGTAATGATGCTGACGATTACAGAAATACGTTATTTTAAAATATATTCAAATAAAAACAATATATTACTGTTTTTATTTTTACCAAAAAAAACAAAACAAAAAAATGCAGAATTGATTAGAATAAGAGACTTATTTCAAGACTCCAATCTTTTTAACTGTAGCCTATTTTTTTTTTTTCTTCTAAAAACAGTCATATTTTAGTTTTTAGTTGTTGTTTTTTTTGGGACCATTTCCAAAATAATCAGTACTGAAAAGTGTCACAAAAGCTGGTGCCACTACACACTGCACCTTTAGATCCTCTGTGGTTGACTGTGTTGCTGTTGCATTGTGGGTGCTCACCATCATCATCCTCTGGCGGGCCGTCGTATGATTTGTCGATTGCTGCGCGGAAGCTCTCATTGCAGCCACGCCCTCTAACCATGTGTGGGCGGGGCCTGTGGAAGGGCAGTAGCTCGTTTCTCTTGGCCTCTGTCATGGCAGTCTGTAGACTCTCTAGAGAACTGGACTTCTTTAGGCCTAACGTGGGTCCCAACTCCACCCCACTGCTCACTAAGGCAAAACAAAGAGGAAAAATAAAAACACATATTAATGACAATTCAACTGCCGGCCAAAAATGCCTTTTCTTTTAATTCTAACCATCTTCTCCACATATTTCTGCAATCAATTCAGGCCAAATTAAATTTACAGACTCAGTTTAAACTTTGTTTTCAAATCATTTTAGCGTTTAGTGTGACCTTTCTCAGTCATGTAAGTTTGACAATAAAGACATTTAAGATTAAAGTTAAAAATCTCTCATTGAATCAGTATTCCTGGCAATAATACAAGTTAAGTGAAATTGACAGTTGTTACCACAAAAAAAGAATCAACCCTTGTTTCTAAAATAAATAAATACATATTTAAAAAAAAAAAAAAAAGGTCATGGTTACTCAGGTACAATGATAGAAAATCTAATTTTTGTATTATTTTTCACAGTCGTTGTGCTTATTGTGCTAAACCTGAAATACTCCTTTAACTTTCATTGAAAGTATGACATTTAAAATATATGTGTTAACACCATTGTACTATTTGCATACTACATTGTAATTGGTTTTACTTGCATTCTTTTCTTTCTTATGTTTGCAAAGGCATGACATGTGAACAGCAAAGCGGCTTTCCATTTTTCCAAAACCAAACCTAAACTTAAAAACTTTATAACTACATTTTGCTGCCTAGCAATCACTGGTATTAGGAAATGTTAATAGTTCTTTACGAAAGGCTCGCTCATTTGTTTCTGTGATTTGATTGCTAATCAAAGATGGAGGGTCAATAGAGACTACTGGAGCGTTTCCCAAAGGCATTCTGGGAAGTAGACAAAGCAAAACGTTAATAATGTTTGAAGTGCCGAAGGTGGATCTTTATAAGACTGAGCATGTATGTGAATGTATGCGTGTTTGTGAGTGTGTGTGATTGTAAACACGCTCTCTCCTCTAATGAAAATGACTTTTTAAACATGCGTCTCCACAGGGAATGATGGATGAGAGCTCAAGCCTGGGACTCGTTTCTCCATCAATCAGAAGCACCATCTCTCTTTCTCTTCTATCTCCCTCCTTTCCATCTCTGCATACCTCAATCCTTCCTTTCGTCGACCCCACCCTTCTCCATACATCTCCTACACCCAGAATCATTAGCTAAATCGCTGCAGCTCCCAGAATGCATTCATGAATCAGGAAATCATCGTATCGACAGGTGGTGCGCCTCACTGGAATTCCAATCAGCCTGGCCTGCTGCCGGCACCGGCCTCCTTTTTGTTTGGCTAATGGTCGTTTAAATGAAAGTGGAAGTGGGATCAGTCGTTTAATCTGTGTGGCCTCCAAACTGCCAGAGAAGGCCAGACGAGATGAGCCCAGCCCGGCCCAGCTGCATGCTTTCTGCTCTCAGGATTATGACACAGGAGAAATTTATGCACATATAATTTGGAATAGAGAGAGAGAGAGAGAGAGAGAGAGAGAGAGAGAGAGAGAGAGAGAGAGAGAGAGAGAGAGAGTGAGAGAGTGAGAGAGTGAGAGAGTGAGAGAGAGAGAGAGAGAGAGAGAGAGAGAGAGAGTGAGAGAGAGAGAGAGAGAGAGAGAGAGAGAGAGAGAGAGAGAGAGAGAGAGAGAGAGAGAGAGTGAGAGAGAGAGAGAGAGAGAGAGAGAGAGAGAGAGAGAGAGAGAGAGAGAGAGAGAGGTGAGTGAGTGAGTGAGTGAGAGAGAGAGAGAGAGAGAGAGTGAGTGAGTGAGTGAGTGAGTGAGTGAGTGAGAGAGAGAGAGAGAGAGAGAGAGAGAGAGAGAGAGAGAGAGAGAGAGAGAGAGAGAGAGAGAGAGAGAGAGAAGGAATGGGACGCTGAGAGACAGGGAGGGAGGACTGAGATGAGGACACAGCTGGATGAGAAAGTCTCCATGTAACATTACAACAGATGTCACACTTTGAAGTTTGAAGTACTGTTGGCGATATACATATTATAGAAAGATATAGAACATTATATGTGGATATACATTTGACACAATGGATGGATGGATGGATGGACAAACAGATTTGTATTTAGAAAAGTGGGTGAGTGGATGGATGGATGATGGATGGATGGAGAGACAGATAGACAGATTTATATCTAGAAAAGTGGGTGAGTGGATGGATGGATGAATGGATGGAGAGACAGATAGGCAAACAGATTTGTATCTAGAAAAGTGGGTGAGTGGATGGATGGATGGATGGACAAAGACAGATAGACAAACAGATTTGTATCTAGAAAAGTGGGTAAGGGATGGATGGATGGATGGGGATGGATGGATGGATAGATGGACGGATGGATGGACAGAGGCAGATAGACAAACAGATTTGTATCTAGAAAAGTGGGTAAGGGATGGATGGATGGATGGATGGATACAATGGATGGATGGATGGATGGATGGACAGAGAGACAGATAGACAAACAGATTTGTATCTAGAAAAGTGGGTGAGTGGATGGATGGATGATGGCTGGATGGATGGATGGATGGATGAATACGATGGATGGATGGACAGAGAGACAGATAGACAAACAGATTTGTATTTAGAAAAGTGGGTGAGTGGATGGATGTTTGTGTTTGCATAATGTGTGTGAATATATGAAGAGCTCAGATGCAAAAGCCACCCCCATCAAAAATGAGATAAAGATAGTGAGCGAATGCTATATATGTTCATCAAATACACTTGCTTCAAATTCACTAAATCCCAGCATCAGCCCATTCAGAAATACACAGAGAAATCGATAAAAATGTCACTTCCTAATTTAAAAAAAACATGTCAGATGGACTTAGAGGCTTTTGCACCTTCTTCCATTGCTCCGTGGTCCAGTTCTGAGGCTCACATGCCCACTGTTGGCGCTTTCAGTGGTGGGCAGGGGTCAGCATGGGCACCCTGACTGGTCTGCTGCTATACAGCCCCATATGCAGCAAACTGCGATGCAGTGTGTATTCTGACACCTTTTTTATCAAAACCAGCATTAACTTCTTGAGCAATTTGAGCTTCAGTAGCTCGTCTGTTTGATCGGACAACACGGGCAAAGCCTTCGCTCCCCACATGCATCAATGAGCCTTGGCTGCCCATGACCCTGTCACCGGTTCACCTGTTCCTTCCTTGGAGCACTTTTGATAGATACTGACCACTGCAGACCGGGAACACCCCACAAGAGCTGCAGTTTTGGAGATGATCTGACCCAGTCGTCTAGCCATCACAATTTGGCCCTTGTCAAACTCGTTCAAATCCTTATGCTAGCCCATTTTTCCTGCTTCTAACAAATCAACATTGAGGACAAAATGTTCACTTGCTGCCTAATATATCCCTGAAGTATAGTATATCCTAGTATATGCCTGAATGGTGTATAATCTATATATCTATATATCTATACATCTATACATCTATATATCTATATATCTATATATATATATATATATATATATATATATATATATATATATATATATATATATATATATATATATATATATATATAAAAACTATATAAACTGTATATAAAATATATATAAAACTGTTAGATTCGATTAATCAGTTTGACAGCAGTAGTTTAAACTATTAATATTTTTCTCACTAACAAAAATTGTTTCACTTCAAAGCCTTTGATTCATCCGCTGGGGTAGCATGCATTACCATTGTGCTTGTTTTGTGTGGCTTTTGAAGCATCACACTTGCATTATATGGACAACCATATTTTCTAAAAAATCTTCATTTGTGTTCGTATGAAGAAAGAAAGTCATATACATCTGGGATGGCATGAGGGTGAGTAAATGATGAGAGAATTTTCATTTTTGGATAAAGTATACCTTCAGTTGTGAAAAAGAGCACTAAGAACGGGCCACATCCCTGACAATCTGAATTACTTTGAATGAACAAGTTTCAATCATCAAGGGCTAATCCTAACATTTAACCAGAAAAGACCAAAGCAAACCACTCTTAAATTGGACTTTCAAGCACACGGCAGTGGTGGATCATAGGGAAATGTTCATTAGTAGCAGTACAGAGCATCAGAGAGTGGGAGAGGGCTGCTGCAGCTGAGCTCCAGACTCTCAGTGCAGGGCTGGATTTGTGTGAGAGGAGGTTTATAAATAGCAAGCCGCTGATGTACCAGCCAGCGTGACTGAAATGTTCTCTGTACGAGCACAGTTCGTGTCACAAACGTAATTACTTCTGTCCCACGGCCTGCTGATGGAATTAAGCAGCTTTTGAGAGGTCTGCTCTTTGGAGGTCTCCAAAACTTTTGGCTTGGAGAAGGAGAGTTTAAATATGTGTCTTGGGATACTAGCGCACTTTAATCAGACCCACGTACATGCTGAAAAGTGGGAGGGGCTATTAAAAGTAGTCCTCACCTAATTTAAGGAAACAAAAATAGAGACTAGGACTGGATCTCAATTCACACTACTAGATCCTAAATAATAGGTTGTTTTGATAAATGTATAGTGCCAGGAAAGTGGAAGTGAAAGGTGAAAGTGTAGACCTTTTTGTAGATTTTTGATGTATGCATCTATGCATGCTGTTTGTAGGGATTTTTATTGATGTTTATTATTTTTTTTTTTCACCAGATACCTTATTTTAGGCATTTAACCAAAAACCCGTTCAAAAAACACATTGACTCTGAGACAATGAAACTGGACGTGCAAAAGTTCTAACTTATTTTAGAGTTTTAAGACTCATTCCTGCAGCAAATAGCTGCCCTGAGGTGTTGACAAGATGGCCGCTGAGTGAACTAACTTTGGCTGGATCCAAAAGCTTAGGCAACTATCAGGCAATGACTTTGCAGGCGCAGCTTGCGCAGGTTCCTCACTATACTGATTCCGGACAGACTTCTGAGGGAGCATAACAGTTTAATGACCTTGGTTCTCACCAAAGAGTGTTTTGGTGAGAACTAAGTGAATATTTAAAGGCAGGGTAGGCCATTTGTTCCAGAAACATTTTTGTTATGCTGGTTGAAAGTCTTTTTTCATCCTTTTTTTTACATCCTGATAGCAATCACTAAGTTAAAGTAATGTAATGCCAGAATAAATGCTAATAACGGCTGAATAAAAACAAAAGAATAATGATAAAAGAATAATGAAGATTAAGTCTCATATTGTTGAGTGAGAACAATAGAAACATGAATAAGGCAGTTCGTCTGGGACAGACCTTAGACAATAGAGTGCAAATGGGTGTTTACAGGGCAATAAAATATTTTATTAGCATAATCAGCCTTCTCTAAAAACTCACATGACATGGTCTTACAAAATGATTAATAAAATTCATAGTTTTAGGGATAACATATTTGAAATGAAGCATGAGCAGACTTGTGGCTTCAGCTTCATTGTGCTTCTAAGTTTCTACAACACAGACAAATCCTTTTTTACTTTTATTTTTATGTTTGAGCTTATATATCTCCATATCAATAACAGTCTATATAACAGACTAAATAATGAGTAATTCTGTGTCTTGAACTGTAAACTCTCAAGTGTTGGCTTTCTAAATATATGTTTTTATGTGTATATTCAGAATGACTTTATTTTGGGTATGTAATTTATGCCCCACTTGCCAAAATGGGGGGTGTGCAGTAAGGGGTTCAGTGGTCTAAATGCATTTATATGTATACAGTATATCATCTGTGGAAGGCGTAGGACCATAAAATCTTTGTCCAATCCAATGTTATGTGAGGTTATGTGAGCTTTGATGCTTGAGGTAGTTTAACGTCGCCTCTCATCTCGTGACACTTTACAGACTCTGATGTGCATTCATGTGTTTTGAAGGAGGTGTGACTTTGGAGACACTCTGAAGGGAAGGTGGGATCTCATGATTTCAAAGCTAGCTTGCTATTGCTATAGCCTTTCTGAAAACCCTACCTTTAATTACTACAGTACTTAAGTCTTGCTAGAACACACAACTTTTCAGATGCCATATTTATACTATAGCTCAAATGCCAGGAACTTGAAAGCACAGGATTGTGGGATATCACAGGCACTAAGGATACATCAATGTTGCTATCAAAAAATGTATCAGATGAAGCCATCTCAGTAGACAGAATGTGACACGATCATTGGATTAGGACATGCCTTGCCTTCCTACCACCTTATGCTGCCTGTGGAGGCAACAATTCAGACACAGCCTATGTTTCAAAACATATTAAAGACTGTAAAGAGAGGGCTGTTTGGAGTATGTCACTCCAACAATGAATCTTCTGTGGTGGAAGTTAGGAAAAAAGAAATGTGAAGCAAATTACTTGATAAGTCAGCTGTCTTAGTGTCACCTGTGTTCTCTTGTCACACTTAGAAACACTTACTCTCGGTTCGTAAGTGCAGGGTTCAGGAAGCAGCTTTTTGTGAGTTATGCTTCTACATACCTCAAGTCTGTCAATCAAACTCAATGGTGTATTCAGGCAGGAAGAGAGGATAGAGACACATATGCCAGTTACAGTTCTGACACTCTCTGGCACCCTACACAGACTGTAAACCCTGTTCTCCACCCCACCGGATGGCATCAATCACTACAGCGCAGGTATTAAAATCTGTAATCCTGAGCTGTTATGATATTTTCACAGCGAGAGATGTATGGCTTTGATAATTGCCTACGGCAGACCTTTAAAGGCATCTCATAATTATGGATCACCTTTATTGGGTTAGCGTGTGTAAGGGGGTGTAGCAGGGGTCGCTGCCTCTCAGAGACTGATGGTTGTGGGCGGAGGGGTCTGTCACTTTTTGAGTGCAGGGTGATGGATGGTCACTTGCACTGGTAACCAGCACACACCATTAAACCTCGCCCTCATACCAGCAAGAGACAGAGAAACCCTCCCAGCCAGAGCTTTCATCTTATTTTGATGTAATAAAGATTGTATCGATCAATCAGAAACTCATTATGAGCTAGATCACTGTAGGCAGGGCTGGTTTTGAATGTGTGAGTGTCGGGCCCCACAGATCTGTGAGTGTGAGCTGAGGCGACTGAATGTGCCATGAACAGAAGGACAAGTGGAGGACCGCGTATGACAGGACTCTAGTGCAGTGGTTCTCAACCAGGGGACGGGGCCCAAATGGGGGCCTAAAAAAACTTCAAAGGGGGCCTCAAGATGACTTTAACATAATTTAACAAGGAAAACGAGCATTAAAATGAGACACAATACCTAAAAATCAAGACATTTCTTATTTTAAATAACCTTCTAAATATATATTTTTTCCTAGGGTTCACACACTTTTAAAATGAGTCTACCGCATATATTCATTTCAAGAGCGTGTGAACCCTTTTTCCACTAGACCTGGGGAAAAAATATCAATCTATAAATAAATATACACTACAATAAAAAAAGTTAAGGGTTAACATTTTATTTTAAAGAAATTATTTTATTCAGCAAGGACACTTTAATTAAAAGTGACAGTAAAGACATGTATAATGTTACAAAATAAATGATCTTTTGAATTTTCTGTATATAAAAGAATCCTCCAAAAAAAGAGGCATAACAGTTGCCACAAAAATATTGAGCACAGAACTGTTTCAAAAGTTTCTTGGGCAGCAAATCATCATATTAGAATGATTTCTGAAGGATCATGTGACACTGAAGACTGGAGTAATGATGCTGAAAATTCAGCTTTGCATCACAGGAATGAATTACATTTTAAAATATATGTTAAAACAAATAATATAATAATAATAATAATAATAATGAACAATATTACTGTTTCTACATTATTTTGGATTAAATGAATGCAGCCTTGGTGGGCATAAGAGACTTATTTTAAAAACATAAAAAAAAAAAAAAAATAAAAAAAAAACTTATTTTTTTTTAAAGGTAGTACACTACCTTTCAAAAAAAAGAAAAGATTTTTTTTCACACTTTCTTAGTTATGCAAAACTCTAAAATACTTTATCGGGTAGAAATTGTGAGTAACAAATAATTTCAAAAATCCGTATCCCTAATCCTTATCCAGCAAATAACAAACAACTGGAGAATTCATGAATAATGGGCCTTTGAATAATGTTGCGGACAAAGGGGGAGGGGGGGTGTTCGGGGCTTGTAGTCAAAAAGCTTAAACATTTGTTTAATTAAAATTATATACACCTTTCAGTTCACTGAATACAAATTCGTAGCTTAAAACTCTAAATATGTCATTAATGAATAATTCACCAGCAGACACACTTTCAAAATGAAGTTTTGGTGTCTGACTCTATAGTGACTAACACATTGTTGCTGGCCTATTTGTGATCTTTCCAGTCACAGTCTGGAGCAAAGTTAACTGAACAATCACATGTACACACAACACTGCAGAACCTTTACAATCATCTGTGACTAACAGAGACGAATGAATAGAAGTTACACACCAGAAGAGGTGACTTCATCGTTTATCTGGATGCGTCTAAATTCACCCAAGTACACCTGGGGAAATACACTAACACACACAGAGAAACAAACAGATGGCTTTCCACAGCGTAAATTAATCTATCAATTCCAATCAGTGAAATATGGCAGCTTTCAACTTGAATCAACAACAAACTCCCTCTCAATCGTGTACAGAGATTAGCGTACGGGCACACGCAAATGAGACAGAGAGAGAACAGTGTGGCATCAGGGCTCTCAACAGGCTAGCGCTTGGCAGTGACTTGTATGTTTTCAAAGTCAAAATTACACAAGAGACAATGAGCAGCACAGTCTGCGCTCACCACAGCCAAACTTCAGAGGATTTATGCACAAACAGGGTACAACATTCACTGTTTGCCACATTTACTCAAGGCTTTCTGAAAACATTTTTGGAAAGTACTATTTTTATGAAAATGTACGTCTCTGTGCTTATGATTATTAAACTTTTTTTTTCTTGCTTATTTGTCACAGTATAGGTCAGTATGCTCTTCGCATCATCATACACTACCGTTCAAAAGTTTGATCACTGATTTATTTATTTTTATTATTTTTTTAATGGTACAAAAGATTTTCATTTCAAATAAATGCTGTTCTTTTGAATTTTCTATTAGTCAAGGAATCCTGAAAAAGTATCATGGTTTCAGCATTGATAATAAGAAATGTTGTTATCAATGCTGATATCAATGCAGCAAACCATCACATTAGAATGATTTCTGAAGGATCATGTGACACTGAAGACTGGAGTAATGATGCTGAAAATTCAGCTTTACACTCACATGAATAAATTACAATTTAATATGTATTTGAATAGAACCCAGCTATTTGAAATTATAATACTATTTCACAATATTACAATTTTTACTGTATTTTTGATCAAATAAATGCGAGCATAAGGGACTTCTTGCAAAAACATTTAAAATTCTTACCAACCCCAAACTTTTGAAAGGTAGTGCATGGGGCCGTCTCTCGGTCTCTAAAAAAAACATGAAGATTTGTCAGGTTTTGTATTTATTCCATCGAGCAAAAGGCTGTTAGAAGATTTGCAAGTGTTTTACAGTTTGTAATGCTTTGACTTGAATTGCTTACATTGGGTTCTGAAAAACACTAAAATTCATCACTCCAGTTGACGTGTTTGTCATCAGAGTTTCCTTTCAAATGCTCATCAAAGCACATCAAAGTTTCTAACTGTACAAAACACACAAATATTTAATGAGACAGTAATGATTGGTTGTCTGTAGTTAAACAACTTACTGTAATATTCTAGTACATCGTAAACCTTTAGTGTGGGGCCATGGGCATACATTTCATCTAACAGTTGGGGGGGACAATAAACATACAATTTCTCAAGGGCAGTTTTTGAAGGGTACACAAATAATACAGGCAAACTTGTGCTTGTAAGGATATGTGTGGCGTTTTAGTGCACTGAAAATGTCAGTTTTTCTTTTCTGTCATTTCTGGCCAAAGCAATAGTTGTTTAAATAGGAGATATCATAGGTTCACCGCATGGTAATATAATTAAATTATCTTGCTTCTTCCACATGATATTGAGCAAAACCAAACACAGCAGTAGATCTACAATATTAGCCTAACATCAGTTGACACATGGTCTTATCGCAGTGTTAGTTGTAGTGGGTGACTTACAACAAGCTACCAAACAATAATCACTAATAATATTGGACTTATGGAAAGTTTTGTCATTGCTACTTTATTAATAACTCCGCATCGTCTGTATTAAAGAGAAACTAATCACTTAATCCAATGTTTAAAGTGAATAAAATAGCCTTAACAGACTACTTAGTGGAGTTCACAACTACTGAAGAACTTTCTTTGTTCTCTCCCACAGGACATGTGTGTGTATAGGTGAGGTGCGAGGTGGACCAAACCACTGTGAGGCAAGAGAGAGGGGACTCAAAATTGTTCTAAACTTAAAACGCATTTTTGCCCCATTTGCATTTGTATTGTTTTACTACTTACACAATTATTTTAAGTATATATAATTATATTACAATGAATACACAATGTGGTTTTTAATTATATTTTTAGGGGCAACCCTTAGATGGGGTGGGTCCTGATCTGATTTACACTGTACAAACTGTATATTCTGTCCCCTTACACTAACCCTATCCCTAAACCTACCCATCACAGCTGCATTTTTACATTTTCAAAAAAACAAAACAAAACAAACAAAAAAAACTGTATGAATTATTTGCTTGTTTCCTCATGGGGACCTCAATTTAGGTCCCCACTGTGACACAAGTCCCCATGAGTCTTTATGCATTCAGGTTGAAGTCCCCACTGGGATAAAACAATAAATAAATAAACATGAAAACACACACACATTTGTTTTTGTGAATTGTGGGGACATTCCATAGGCGTAATGTTTTTTATACCGTACAAACCGTATTTTCTACCCCCTACACTACCCCTAACCCTAACCCCTAAACCTACCCATCACAGGAAACTGCACATTCTTACTTTCTCCCAAAAAAACTCATTCTGTATGATTTATAAGCCTTTTAAAAAATGGGGACATGGGTAATGTCCTCATAAGTCACCCTCTCCTTGTAATGCCTATGTCATACCCATGTCCTTATACATATTTGTGTCCTGATATGACACCCACACCCACACACACACAGTTTTGAAAGGATATGACTGTTGGAGAGAAACAGAGAGATGTAAAAGCTCGATGTTTGTTAAAAAGGAGGTTCTGGAACCATCCCAGCACCTGACTGAGTGATATATGGAGAGAGCGAAACCACTCAATGAGAGCCAGAGAGAGAGAGATCTTTGTTTTAGACAGTAAGCATTTATCTCCCTTTCAAACAACACACCTGTCTGTGTGTGTGTGTGTGTGTGTGTGTGTGTGTGTGTGTGTGTGTGTGTGTGTGTGTGTGTGTGTGTCTGTGTGTGTGTGTGTGTCTGTGTGTGTGTGCGTGCGTGCGTGCGCGAGAGTGAAAGAAAACTCCTGACTCAGTCTTTAAGCAGTTGGAGGCGAGGAGAGACAAACACAATTTGAAAACGCCCGTTCAGCACACATGCCTTAAATACATTTATAATGGCGTATTATTTTATACACTGGTTCTCAACTGGATTTTCTGACAATATTGGACATTAAGCAGCAACCCAAACAAATTGGTTACTATACAAAAATAAAACTAAAAACAAAACAAACATTGAAACTATATTAGAAATATCTTCTGATTCACACTCATATTTTTTTAGGATCAATGTGTGCTGGAAATGATTGACTTGAAGGATGAATGCAGGAAAAATCATGTTTATCCTGGTATAAAGTTATGTAATTAAATAACTGCATTTTATTATGTATTCAGCATTCTTTAAATCTCACTGCTGTCTACAAACCTTCTTGATCAAATAATTTTGGTTAATGGCCAACTTGAGAAACACTGCTCTCATTAAGCAAAAAAATAAAATAAAAAAACCAATTCCACACACAGATACATCAGCACAGAGAACATCTGAAACCATCTCCTCCGTCTGCAGTACAAATGATGACACACTTGCATACACAGCCTGCATCAAGCTTTCATTTTTGCCAATTTAATTCCACTAAATTTCCTGGTCTGTTTCAGTTTATGTTCTTGGCATAACTGTTAAAACCTCAGACAGATATCCAGTGTTTTTCCAGTGGATCTGAAAAGAAAAACAAAAGCAAGGAAACACATCTGCGAGCTCCCCGCTCGTGTCTTGTCAGCGATTTTCAGTTTGCTGTGAGATGAATGACTGAATAAAACAAGCTGTTTAATGCTAAATGATTTACGATGAACCTCTTATTGCTACAGGTTCAAAGACACTGATAGCTGCATAAATATTGACAAACTGACCAATCATGGTTAAGAAAAATTCTTTGTCCAACCGCATCTCTCTTGGGTTTCCCCAAAGCTACACACAAACTTATCAAATTTGAACCAATATTTACTTTGCTTGATGTTGGATGCATAGAATTTATCAAATTAGAATCAACATTTACTCCTGAAGGCAAGAGGTTTGGCACAACAGCCTGTGCTATTCGAACATGACAGCAGTTCCTGCGTACAGTATGTAGCTCATTAGCAGAAAGAGAAAGCAGATTCGATAAGCGAGAACACAGGGTCATCGCAGCATCTCCGACTTCTGGTTTTAATTTCTATTGTCTATCTGACAGCCTCATCCGGGGCTTATTGCACACTGCTGCTTGACACCAGTGGCATTTTACACGTCTGAAGATGATCAGAAGACAAGGGCAACTGTTCGTTAAGAATGCATCTACAACACAGGGACACAAAACACTGGAGTTCAAAAACACATTAGATGTAAAAATCTATACCATTTGTTTAGAGAGAGTGGAACCGTATTTTCACTGGTTTCTGACTGGTGCGGTGTGTGACCTTCCAGGTCTCAGCGAGGGTCTGGATGAGTGGGGAGTTTGAGTGGTTTAGCCCTAAGCTCTTCAGACAGAGATGGATGAGGAGTCAAATTCACAGGCGCAAATATTCTGTTTAGTGTTGCCTTGAGCAGGTGGCTGGATATTACTTTGATACACACTGCTGTGCAATAAAAACTCCTGGTCTCAGGCCTGGTACTGAACATTTACACTTTTTCATTTCACAGAGAGAGTTTTTAATGAACCACGTCTCTTCTTTAAAGGAATAGTTCATCCAAAAAATATCCTTAAAAGGGGCCTATTATACAACCACCCTATGATGATAAAAATCCACCCACTCTATATTATTAATCCCCTCACTATTTTTAATCCCCATAAAACCTCAACAGTCTCATAGAACAAGCTGTTGTCATTTTCTGTACAATGCGACGTCACATTGCATAGGCCCTGCCCACGACTGCTGACAGACTCTGCTGTATTAGCCTAGTTTCCACCCTGAGCAAGTTGTACATTGTCTGCCATTTTCTCCATGCTGAAGTCTTGTGATTGAGGTGTTTTGTTGTTGGATGTAAGAGTGAACATAGCGGTCTTACTCCTGACATCTGAGCCGCTGAAGACGTAGTGGATTATTTTAGTTTTTGAAGGGAATGCACCCCCCAATATGCCTAAATTAATTTATTGAATTGCGTGAATAATTTTACACCAGACTGATTTGTGAACGAGGATCAATACAAAGCAGGTTTTGCTAAAAAAGTTCAGTACCAACTGTTTGTGATCCAGCTTATAGTCTCCAGGGCGATACTGGTCACAGCAGTAATGAAAGGGAGAGCATGCACTTTATTACTGTTCATCTGATTTGTTATAAAGACAGATATAAAGATTATTAAGCACCCCGAAAAGTCATAAGGTCTGTATATATGTTGTTTACAAGTGTTTTGGTGTAATTCGCTGCGTATATTGATGATAATACAAGTGAGAACGAGGGAGTTTATGGATAAGACTTAAATGCGCACTTCAGAACTTGAATACTGTAACTTGAATTAACTCTTACAGTAATTTTCTGAAGTGAAAACGGACGCTTCATCTTTTGTGTGATGTACAATAAACTTCATAAAACTCATCAGTAAAGCTTTGGCCATCATTCGGATGGGGTCGGCTACAACAGGCTTGTACTAATACTGGATAAAAGCAAGATGATAACATAACAGTAATTAAACTGATATATACCTGACATCTTACAACAGTTCCCAAACAAGTACCTGTACAGCAATTCATAGATCATCATGACGGAACATGCTAATCAATGACTTGACAATCAAACACCACATCAACTATATAAATCCATCAAATAACCATTCAGATACATCCTGTTGCATTCTACATGTTGTCATGCTCCATCATTGTCTGAACACCACTACTGAAAGAGTCTGACATTTCAGTGCGTGAGATTGACCTGTTTTGTTGTTGGCGGTATGCCAGAGCATGAGCTCTTGAAGCTTCGCCCTCTCTACGGGAGCACCAGATTATTTGCATTTAAAGGGACACATACAAAAATGGTGCATATTTGCTCAGCCCCAAAAGTGGCAATTTTAGGATGCTATTAAAATTATGTAGGGTATTTTGAGCTAAAAATTTACATGCACACTGCTGTACATCTTGTAAAAAGGGCATAATATGTCCCCTTTAAATGTTACATTTTCTTTACATGTATTTTTCTTAAAATATTTATGCATTCATTTTAAGTGATGCATTCAATATTTTGATAACACTATTTTAGTTTACATATATGTACTTACTGTAGTAATAACAGTAAACTATGCATAATTACATGCAACTTACCTGAAACAATCCCCTTTTCCTATCCCTAACCCTATAGTAAGTACGTTAATTAATAGTACTTAGTTAAATGTATAATTACAATGTAACAAGGACACCTTAAAATAAAGTGTAACCAAAATGTTTTCTTTACAAAAGAAAAACGGAAGTTGGAAATTATACAGTTATAGTGCAATTCCATACATTTAGAAACACTTAGTAGTATTAAGACACACTGACATATTCTTTTAAGATTTATTTCATACTGAATAACAACAATTTCCATAACTTGCAGAAGAATAAACTTGTCTTTCATCACAACTGCTTCAGATGGCACACATTTTGCAAACTCTGCGTGAGACACATGCCTTGGCTTCAATTCTCCAGTATATTAAAAATAATAAGAAAGAGAACACAATATCTGACATTCAAATTTTCCAAACAAAGTGTTCCCTGGCTTTGGCAACGGATGGGGTTTTCCATTACTGGAGAACGAAAGTTGGAGTGTTTGCTCTGGGCCAAAGGCTGCTGTGGTATTGGGGTGTGGAGGGACCTGTGGTCTCTGTATTCAGGCCAAACTAGAAGGAGAATAGGTTTCTCAGGGTGCTTTTCTCTTACATTATGCTCTCCTTGTACTTCTGGCAAAAGACCTCATCTGCCTGATCCACACACACACATACGCATGCAGAGTCTGCTAATAGAAAGCAAGACTCTGCTACGGCGCTCAAGAGCTGAGGCTTTAAAGAGAAAGAAATCATATGCTCCTTCTCTCCACTCTTTCATCTGCACTTCACTGCAATTAAGGAGGAAGGAGAAGGAGGAACGAAGTGGCCACTCAGAGGAAGTGGATTCAACTACCCTCATACACTCAGAGAGAGAGAGAGATGGGGAGAGAAACAGCGTTTGAGGGAGAAAAAGAGAGCTGGTGTCTAGGGAAACGTCCAAAAACCTGCTAGTCTTATTATATATGTGGACTTATCTCTGATGGCTTTGAATATGTGAAAATGTACCTGAATTTTGGACTCTCTTCAGAGGCATAAACTCCACATGGCATACAAAATCACGCTAGAGACATAGCTAATAGTTAGATTTGCTAATAAACATCAAAACACACACAGCAACACAAAGCATTTATCAGTACACAAATGGCAAAATGGTCCATTGTAAATGGTGTAATGATGTATGAAGCACTGTTCACCAAAAAAAAAAAAAAAAAAATTAAAAAACACAAATTAGCTTTCTGTTGGTCAATGCAGCAAATTTGCATGACCAACTTCGAATCCGAACTTAAACCCAATTTCGCGAATGAGATATTCCATATTGTGTGGATTCCTATTGAAATAACTGGATTTCACCTGAAAAAAAAAAAAATGTATATATATATGACCGAATTTGGCCAAAATTACGTGTCATATGCCCTATTCGGACGGGACTAGTTTAACATGGAGAGGTGGGGTCAGGAAAAATTACCTCAGGTAACACTAATCCAGTGCGAATAGACCCGCTGTAAATATGTATGTCATTTCCAGTTTAAAAGTAGTTTTCCGCAGTTTTTCAAGTGGTATGGAGGCGCTTGAAAAAGCATTCAGTTGCGTTCTATGCAGTGGGAGAAGTCTGTGGCAAACCTCAAGTGTTTTCTGCTTACCATTCAGATAAAAAAAGGTTGCAAGCACTTGTTAGAGGCACAAAACTTCTTTTAGCTTTAGGTAAGTGCATATTACCAACAGAATCCAATCAGAATTTAACTAATTTAATTCATAAATCATTCAACCGGACCTAACTGTTATATAAAGATTATATTTGTTTGCGCACTTGATATCAGGAAACAATTTAATATGCACATGACGACAGGGAGGTGACGGCGGTGTGTAAATCGAGTTACCCTTCCCACTTCTGCTAGTTTCACTGAGATTCCTTATCCTGTACGAACTGGCCATTAATATTACAGACGTCCTGTGGTAAAATTACATTACTCCATCTACCCTTGTAAAACTAATCCCGTCCGAATAGTGCTTTAGAAGGCATTATAGCGTTGCTCCTAACCTTTTGAAACAACCTTTACACTAAAATGGACAAACACAGCAAAAGGACATGCAGGACATGTGCAGCAGCATGCTCAAGATTCACATGAACATACCCAGACCAAGTTTGGTTATTGCTGGGTGTGACGAATCAGGAGCACTGTAATGGATACAGGATCATATTGGCTACCATCCTATATGTTATTATAGAATTTTGGCACTGAATAAGCATAGGGAATCAAAACTTGTGAAGAGAAAACGTTCTCCTTATTGTGTTGGACTGCGTCCCGCATCTGGTGGCTGGATGCAGATTATTGCCTTGAGCTGCTTGGCCAGAGAGAATTATGGGAGCTCTCGGAGCAGGAGGTGTAACACAATTTTGATGGGAATTGGATTCTGAGGCTAGGAATCACGTGTGGGTGGGGACCATGGCTGCCAAGAGAGGGAGGAATATGTGGAGTGATGGGGAGAGAGAGCTCAACGTGAGAGAAAGCAGGAAGGAGAATGGGAACCCAGTGCCGAGGAGGTTTTAGGGAGATTAAAAGCCCAGAGCGAGGGGCTCTTAAGACCATCCTGCTAATTAAATATGTCAAAGCTCATAAAGACGCATTGGGGCCTTTTCCCAGAGCCAAGCTTTACCAAACCCACCTAGTCAGCAAAGCCTTCACATCTTGTCAATAAACATTAGTCTGGGCATCAGTAAAACATCCACAAAATGGATTGGTTTATTAAACGTATTACCAATCCCTTTTTTACTACAGTCTCTATACAGAAAAAATTGCACATGCCAAAAGAGTCAATACTCAACGCCTGGATTTTACGCTACAGGATAAACTCGCACAAAAAGACAACAGCACAGACACACATACAGGGCAAAGAAGCTCGAGAAATCCACAAAACAAGAGGCCACTGTAGACTGTGGTGATATATTCAACAGGCAGGCATGTAAGCTGTATTAAATTCAACTTGGAAAGTCTGAATTTGCAACCTATTACTTGGAAAGTAAATAGAGCATCACTTGATGTCAGACTTGGAACTTGGAAGCTCAAACCAAAATCTGACTTTAAAAAAGAACATGTCCTGTATTGTAATATACTTTTTCTATTGATTTTTTTCATGATAAAATACATCAGTAATACCCCACTCCTAATTTTTTTAAGCTTTTATGTGTCTTGAAAAAGGTGGACATTAAACATCATCACCGCAAACAGGTAAATTCATCTACTCACTAGTCAGCCTTTATTGCCAGTGCTACCTTGGCCAGGTCTCTCTTGTAAAAGAGATTCTGAATCTCAATGGGACCTCCTGGTTAAATAAAGGTAAAATAAAAAAAAATTAAAATAAAAACAATGATGACTTCTTTTCTTCAATTCAAAACTGACCAATCAAATAGTACACAGTTTGCTATAGCAGATTTTGAGAGGAGTATAAATTAATGAACGTCAACAATAAAATAGGTGCAAAAACACATTAAATAGCCTTCATGGAAACGCGTACACCTGCAAAACAAATGCTAGCCTTGCTCTTCTGTTTTATGTCATCCTGCACACTTCAGACGGTGGAACATTTTACGGTCGGAAGCTGATATCAAGTTTGAATGCCCCACATCCGACTTTGAATGAAACACAGCTTATAGCCTCTTAAAAGGTCAGAGGTCACATGTGTTCTCTGTGGGAGACTCATATGAAAGTGATGCTCTCCCAAAATACAGTCCAGGAGAGACCCACATCAGTCTGAATGAGGATAGAGTGAGAAAGAAAGATGAGAGCGGAAAGTCCCCAGGCTCAATATCATCTCAATCATTTCACTGTAACAGTGCTCAGCGCAGAGGTGAAGGTCACACTATAGAGGAAGAGTGGGAGGGTGTGGAGAGAAGCAGTGAGGGATGAAGAGAGTACACATCAGGAGGTAGTGAGCATCTGGTGGAAACATGTTCCATTATCTCATGAGCCACACACACACGTATGGTCCACTTACTAGACTGTCTCCATCTAGTGAGTTGCCTACCTAGAAAGCATGCCATGCATGCCACTCACTCTTAGATTGCACTATGAGACCCAATAATACTGCCTAGAAAGCTTCACTTGGTTTTGAGAAAGTCATGGTGGAGCAACCTGACATCCATTAAAAATTACACTAGAATAAACTGAATGTTCAGTGGTTTACATTAAGTTTCACTATGTCAGTGAGACCTCCTGGTCAAAGACTGTAATGGATTTTCTTTAAAGGAGAGGCAGTGTTTGTGAAGTTTTACCACCATTCAAGCAGAGCTTCAGGCAGTACACATGGTGGAGTGAAAGAATCAAGATGTTATGTATGAAACCCTTCGGTTTCCCCCTACGCACATCACTCTCTCTGCTCTCCAGACCCACATGGCCTGCATGCTCTCTACAGGGGTCTACACACACGACCATCAGGGACAAATCCATCAGACACAAACACAACGAAACAAGTCTATCGGCAGGGCATTGGAGTCAGACCGGACACAGCTGTGGGCATGAGTGTGTAAAGTCCACTCTGATTCAAAGCAAGTGAGAGTGCATTCATTACCTGACTTCTGACAAAGCATACATGCTGCTTTCATCTACCATGGAGGGAGACAGATGCACTCTGGGATTAAGTAGGCCTCCTCACTCAGGTTACATTTTAATCACTAGTGGTAATTAGGGTTGGGAACAGATCATATTCAGACCAGTTCCTTTTTTTCCTAAAACATGAGACATGATGATGTTCTTGAATGCCTTCATGATTTCACAGTGAGCAAAACAAAACAATAATAAGATAAAATATGCTCTACTGATAGTTCTGCTTCTACTGCTACAGCTGGAGTATATCTCAGATGCAAGAGTTGTGTATGTGTGTGTAGGGTTTATGCATACATGTGGTCTATACGTCTTTCCACACACCTGGAGGGAGTGAAGATTGCTTACATCGGGAGAAAGAAAGAGATTGTAAACAATGCAAAACCACACAACCACAGGGCATGCTATTCATTTCTAATATTACCACAGGGCAGAGAGAGAGAGAGAGAGAGAGAGAGAGAGAGAGAGAGAGAGAGAGAGAGAGAGAGAGAGAGAGAGAGAGAGAGAGAGAGAGAGAGAGAGAGACAGAGAGAGAGAGAGAGAGAGAGAGAGAGACAAGAGAGAGAGAGAGAGAGAGAGAGAGAGAGACAGAGAGAGAGAGACAGAGAGAGAGAGAGAGAGAGACAGAGAGAGAGAGAGAGAGAGAGAGAGAGAGAGAGAGAGAGAGAGAGAGAGAGAGAGAGAGAGAGAGAGAGAGAGAGAGAGAGAGAGACTCTGTCCTGTTGCTAATAACTTCTGCTCTCAAGTTCTTACCACAATCCCCATTTAAAGCCAAGACAGATATCTGTGGAGTCAATCTAGCATCAACACTGTTCGCATAGCCGTCACATGCGGCCAGGTTTAGAGCTAACATAAAACTCCACATATTGGACTCCAACTAACATTATGCTGAAATTAAATCATAAATGACAGTCCAACACCCTAAAAATCCACCCAAATCCCTAAAAGAGGGAGAGACAGAGACATGCTGGCTTTGGAGAGCATGCATGGTTTACATTAGCCGACTAGTTCCTGTTCCAGCCCTGCTACCCCAGAAGTGACTTGTGTAAGCGCCCAAATACAAATACAGGGGCAGGAAATTGGCAGAGATTTACAGTAATTATTGAGAGCATGGGCTATAGGGGTTTGGGCCCTGTGACAAATATGATATGATGTTAAATTGAGGCAAGCGATAGCGGCAGAGGCACGGGTAATCCACAGAAAAAGGATTTGAAGGGAGAGAGGCAAACGCAGACGAGCTAGCAGCGGCCTAGCACACAGTAATAGGTTTTCATTACATTGCAATCTCTTTTAAATAATCCTATTCATTTTTCATGAGGTCAATTTTTCCCAGCAGACGAGAGATAGAAGGCCAAATACGGCTCTCAGTGGGCTGTGATCCATGATGTGATGATAGATTGCACAAGCTTAAAAAAAGCTAGCTTAAAAACGGCTTGTGCAGATACACAAACAAACAGACATAAAGATAAACAAACTTCATATACGAGATGCGCTCAGAGATTCGGATGCATCGGGTTCTCCGTGAAAGGAAAGGATTTAGACATACAAGATGAACAAAAGCAAATTGTGGAAAATCAATCAGAATGGGGTGGAGGGATAATTATTTCATAATTTTCTGTTTCTATGTGTGAAAGCTTATTGACTCTGCAGCAACTATAACTTGATGTTGTGTGTGTTGGCTGGCATAAGCGATTCTGGGTTTGAAACAATGTGCTATTGTGTGGAAAAATTGGCTTATCTTTTGTCCTGACTACAATGATGTGCAGGGAGCTTTAGCCAATCAGCTTACAGAAACCAATGTCACGTCCCACAAAAGTTTTCACACAAATTACATTTTTGACTGAAATGTTTCTGTCTCTCAGAGCCAAAAAAGCTTAATTGGCATGGAAAGGATATTGATTCAGAAGCATTAAGATACACTTACAAAAAAAATAAATAAATTGTAAAATGGACTTTCACACTAAGCTTGCTAAGGTGTTCTGGAACTACATCTTTAAGAATCATTCATGTCCAAGGCACAAATGGTGTGGGATGAGATACGTTAAGAGGGATTCAATTATGAATCCCTATGGGGAGATAGGGCGAAAAGGGACAGATTTTTTTAATCACATACAACCACAGTGTTACGCTAGCTGTCACTATTCTAGACTGCTTGTTCTGCCTCTGGACATATATCCCAAGTCACGTTCTGTGGAGTACCACCTCTTTTTGGGCGATTTCACTCTATCTGAGAATTGGCCAGTCTGTTCTCATAGACTTACAAACAAAGACTTTTTTTTTTTTTTTTTTTTTTTTTTTTTTTTTACTGCAGGCACTTTTTAACCTACAAGTAAGTGTATTTTTATGATAGCAGTAACTGCAAAGTGACTATTGTCGGTTTGTTTGTTAGTTCGGTTTTCTCCAAAAACTTTTTAGCACCAGCCGCCACTGATTTTAGACCAATAGGATTTCAGTGGGTGGAGCTACCAAGCAAATCAGCAGAAACGGAAACCCGAGCCATCAATAAAATGCAGCAAATGCCACTAATAAAGTATGAAGGTGAAAATAAAGACTGCCTGTTGTCTAACCAGAGTATAAAACAACCAAAACACCTAAATCATGATTGAGAACTGTACATTGTTCAATGTCCATCCTTTTTAAACAATTATTTCCTGCTTTTCTATTCGGTTCGTTCCTAAAACAGAATGCGGATAATAGTGTTTTCCAGCATTACAAATCTAATTCTGATTCCAGGGAGAGGGGTAAAACAATACAAAATAGGTCACCGAATAATGCTTCTCAGGATAGACACACACTCATCGAGCAAATGTATTCCTACTCTGCTGGTGAGAACAAAAGCTCAGGAGAATAACACACTTTGGCCTTGGACCTCCACACGAAGATGAAAGACGAGCATTTAGGACAGTTTCTGATCAAAAGAAGCCAGGAATAAAGGACTCCGAGTGCAAGTATTCATCCTGAAGTGCAATTGTGCGAGAACATGGGGATGAAGCATTTTCTCTGGAGAGGCTAGTATTAGGTTTATGCGAAACACAGTTATGCTAGTGCCTAATTTACAGAGTTCACTCACTGCAGCGGTTATTCAGACTGAGCTATTTCTTTGTGTTTTTGTCTATTGAATGATCAAATATGTTAGCATTGAAGTAATGGGGTTGGGAGCAATGGTTTCCTGATTCAATTCAGATTCATAAGTTCTTGATTCAATTTGTTTCGAAGTAGATTTACTGCAAG
>CM031951.1:24974424-25121924 GCA_018749465.1 Paracanthobrama guichenoti
GTTTTACCCAGATCCATGCTCTTAGACGACTTCACGTTATTCTGCTGACCTCCGTCAGTCAAAGAAGTGTCAGCTGAATGAAGACCTGAACTCAGACTGGACGAGAGCGAGAGAGAGAGAGAGAGAGAGAGAGAGAGAGAGAGAGAGAGAGAGAGAGAGAGAGCGAGAGAGCGAGAGAGCGAGAGAGCGAGAGAGCGAGAGAGCGAGAGAGCGAGAGAGAGAGAGAGAGAGAGAGAGAGAGAGAGAGAGAGAGAGAGAGAGAGAGAGAGAGAGAGAGAGAGAGAGAGAGGGCATTTCTTCAGTATCTCTGTTCAACAGTATTGAGTCACTGCTTATAACAAGGAAAAGGGATGCATAACTACTTATTTTAGCTAGTCAGAAAAGTAGTCAGTGGGTCAGTGTTTACCTTATGTAAATCAAACACCATACCATTTATGATACTTCAATTGTTATAAACTTAAAAAAAAAATAGTCCAAGTCCCACTCACTTAAAAAGTTGAAACTTGATTAGGTGAAAGATTTATGGATTATGGATTGATGGACAAAACTAATGTTTACATAGCTATACTGGGATACAATTTGTTGACAGAGTAAGTGTCCTCCTGCTTTTGCCATGCATAGACAAAAACTCAAGCCACGTGACCAAGTGGTGTCAAAATGAATCGACTAGCCGGTGCAACCTTTACAAGTAAAAAGAGACATGTTTGTCAATTTTGATCTAAGGCAAATCCATGTTACCTCTGCTGGAGCTTCAGGCTGTCCTGTCTATGAGGATTAGCGGCGAAACCTTCATCATCCCTCTCTTCCATGTGACTGTATCCCCCATTTGAAACTGTGAGAGAAAAGCAATCATTAGAGCCTGTGGAAATATTATGCGGGCTCATTTAAGAGGGGTCTGCTGGGGTCAGGCCAGCGGTGGAGAGAGGTGACAGTCTGGTTCGAGTGTTGAGACAGACAGAGAGAGATGGAGACCATTATCAGCTCCAACACACTGCAATCTCCACTCACCTTTAATGATCTTTCACTCCTATGATAATGGGACTGGGGCCTCGGATTGACTTGATTTTTCTCTAAGCTTGGTTAAGCTTGTAAGAAAGTGTGTGTGCCTGACAGAGACTGAGTCTGTGGCTCTATAACTAAATATGTATATTATTACTATTATTGGCATATTTTCCCTTTTCATCTTTATCCTTCTTAATTAGTGTAACGTTTATCCACTGAAGGCAAGTTTAGATGATGAAACCAAGTGCAGTTTATTAACAAACATGAACAGATATAGCATAAACGACGACTTGAACTTGACTTGACTATGAACAGACACTCACCAATAGTGGTTTACAGGAAACAATACTCAACAAGGGAACAAAGCAAACATGAGGGCTTAAATACACAGAGACTAATGACTAAAGAAGACACACCTGTGAACAATCAAGACAATGAACCAATTACAAAACTGAACTGAGAACGCACATGACTAAATCAACCAATGACAGCATGACACAAGAGACTAGGGAATAACATGTCAGGATCACATGACAAACAGGAACACATGACAAAACCAGGAACAGGACAGGGAACATGACAAAATAAGAGACACTAACATGTACAAAACCCATACACACTGTGACAATTAGTCTTGTTTAATGTTACTTACCATTATTTATTAGTTTATTTCTTTGAAAAAGTTAATTTTTATGGTTTATTCTACACTGATGTATTCCATTTTACAGTATATACCGTTCAAAAGTTTGAGGTTGGTAATATGTTTTTAAAATAAGTCTCTTATGCTTACCTAGGCTGCATTTATTTGATCAAAAATATAGTAAAACAGTAATATTGTGAAATATTATTATGATACAAAATAACTGTTTTCTATTTAAATATATTTTAAATTTTAATTTATTTCTGTGATGCAAAGCTGAATTTTAAGTATCATTACTCCAGTATTTAGAGTCACATGATCCTTCAGAAATCATTCTAATATGATGATTTGCTGCCCAATAATTATTAATAATGGTTCTTATCACTATTAATGTTGACTGTTTTACTGTTTAACATTTTTGTAGAAACCATAATATTTCCTTAGGATTCTTTGATCAGTAGAAATAACAGCATTTATTTGGAATAAAAATCTTTAGTCACTTTTGATCAATTTATTGTATCCTTGCTGAATAAAATAATTTCTTGAAAAAATATTACAAACCTCTGAACAGTAGTGTAAATAAAACAAAAAAAAAAAGTGTATGTATATATAAAAAAAGTATATATATATATATATATATATATATATATTAGATAAATGTATGTATGTATGTATGTATGTATGTATATATATAGTGTGGTCCTGGTCAAGACAATCTCCTGAACTCCAAACTGAATGTCAGAATGGGAAAGACATTCCCACAATCCCACCATTGCTTGGTGATTTAAGCAATTTTGAGCGTGGCATGGTTGTTGGTGCCAGACGGGCCGGTCTGAGTATTTCACAATCTGCTCAGTTACTGGGATTTTCACGCACAACCATTTCTAGGGTTTACAAAGAATGGTGTGAAAAGGAAAAACATCCAGTATGCGGCTGTCCTGTGGCTTAAAAATGTCTTGTTGATGCTAGAGGTCAGAGGAGAATGGGCCGACTGATTCATGCTGATAGAAGAGCAACTTTGACTGAAATAACCACTCGTTACAACCGAGGTATGCAGCAAAGCATTTGTGAAGCCACAACACGCACAACCTTGAGGCGGATGGGCTACAACAGCAGAAGACCCCACCGGGTACCACTCATCTCCACTACAAATAGGAAAAAGAGGCTACAATTTGCACAAGCTCACCAAAATTGGACAGTTAAAGACTGGAAAAATGTTGCCTGGTCTGATGAGTCTCGATTTCTGTTGAGACATTCAGATGGTAGAGTCAGAATTTGGCATAAACAGAATGAGAACATGGATCCATCATGCCTTGTTACCACTGTGCAGGCTGGTGGTGGTGGTGTAATGGTGTGGGGAATTTTTTCTTGGCACACTTTAGGCCACTTAGTGCCAACTGGGCATAGTTTAAATGCCACGGCCTACCTGAGCATTGTTTCTGACCATGTCCATCCCTTTATGACCACCATGTACCCATTCTCTGATGGCTACTTCCAGCAGGATAATGCACCATGTCACAAAGCTTGAATCATTTCAAATTGGTTTCTTGAACATGACAATGAGTTCACTGTACTAAAATGGCCCCCACAGTCACCAGATCTCAACCCAATAGAGCATCTTTGGGATGTGGTGGAACGGGAGCTTCGTGCCCTGAAATCTCCATCAACTGCAAGATGCTATCCTATCAATATGGGCCAACATTTATAAAGAATGCTTTCAGCACCTTGTATGTATATATATATATATATACTATATATTATATACTATATATATTATATATATATATATATATATATATATATATATATATATATATATATATATATATATATATATATATATATATATATATATATATATATATATATATATATAGTAGGTTTATTGGCATATACATATATATATATATATATATATATATATATATATATATATATATATATATATATATATATATATATATATATATATATATATAAATGCCAATAAACCTACTAATCTGAAAATTAAATGAACTAATTAAAGAAATGAGTTGATTGTTAATGAGTGTATAAATTTGATTATGTGACACATACTGTGTTAGCAGGTTAAAAAGATGAAACCAACAGCACAACAGAATGTGTAGAGGAGATGAATGAAACAGGAAGTGCAGTTAGCAGGATGATGCAGTGATTGTGCACGGTTCACGTCTCATTTGCCTAAACAGACTACACATTTCTGTTGCCTGGCTCTTACTTGGCAACACAGAATCCTTAAAACCACCTGCTGAAGAAAAAGACACAATGAGCTGTTTCTGAGTGTGTGTTTGTATATATAACTCAAGGACAGTTTGTGAGCATTACCCAGAATTATCATTATTTAGTTGATGTTTTCAACTACTGTATCTAAAGCCCCACATGACGAAGACACAAAGACCTTATTAATGTCTGTTAGGCCAAATAGTGCAGAACCAAAACAAAGGCTGGAGGTCTTTGTCTGAGAGCTAACAATGTAAAATTTAAAGCAAATGCCTCAGATTCCCAGACACTTAGCAAACGCATCTACAGTATGAACAGACACTCATGAATAGTTCCAGAGATAGACTGTCCTCTTGTAATCATTTCCTACATAGTATCCTTTAGTACAGTCAGCTGCATACAACAGCTAACAGAGTGTATGTTGGCTGTGAAAAAAAACATGTATATAAAATATATAAAATCATCAAATATATAAAAATATAAATAATACACACACTCACCTAAAGGATTATTAGGAACACCATACTAATACTGTGTTTGACCCCCTTTCGCCTTCAGAACTGCCTTAATTCTACGTGGCATTGATTCAACAAGGTGCTGAAAGCATTCTTTAGAAATGTTGGCCCATATTGATAGGATAGCATCTTGCATGCTCTATTGGGTTGAGATCTGGTGACTGTGGGGGCCATTTTAGTACAGTGAACTCATTGTCATGTTCAAGAAACCAATTTGAAATGATTCGAGCTTTGTGACATGGTGCATTATCCTGCTGGAAGTAGCCATCAGAGAATGGGTACATGGTGGTCATAAAGGGATGGACATGGTCAGAAACAATGCTCAGGTAGGCCGTGGAATTTAAACGATGCCCAATTGGCACTAGGGGGCCGAAAGTGTGCCAAGAAAACATCCCCCACACCATTATACCACCACCACCAGCCTGCACAGTGGTAACAAGGCATGATGGATCCATGTTCTCATTCTGTTTACGCCAAATTCTGACTCTACCATCTGAATGTCTCAACAGAAATCGAGACTCATCCAGTCTTTAACTGTCCAATTTTGGTGAGCTCGTGCAAATTTTAGCCTCTTTTTCCTATTTGTAGTGGAGATGAGTGGTACTTGGTGGGGTCTTCTGCTGTTGTAGCCCATCCGCCTCAAGGTTGTGTGTGTTGTGGCTTCACAAATGCTTTGCTGCATACCTCGGTTGTAATGAGTGGTTATTTCAGACAAAGTTGCTCTTCTATCAGCATGAATCAGTTGGCCCATTCTCCTCTGACCTCTAGCATCAACAAGACATTTTCGCCCACAGGACAGCCGCAGTGTAGTGTAATATATAGACACACTTGTTTGCTCTATTCTAATTGATAATGTCACATGAACTTGCTGTTTTTTTAACTTGATTTTGGTGAACTTTAAAAAAATTAATAAATAAATAAAATAATATTCAATAAAGGTCAATAACATACAAAAATGTTAGATTTTTTACTTTTTTCCTGTAGGCTGCTGGTATATGGATAGCACGTTTTTCTCTGTCTTCTTGATGGAGTGTCTGTGTTTTGGCGGAGTGGAGCTGGATATCGGTCCTGACAATCACATAGATCAGAGCGCCCCACCCAGCAGAACTTCATCATTACTCATCAGACAGCACTGGGATGACTGCTTATTAGTATTATATATCTCATCTGTTTGTGTGCTGCACAACTGCCATAATACATCATGCACACAGATGCATGCGTGCACACTTGCACACACACATGAACATCCACGCACTTGAGAGATGAACTGATGTTGGAGTGAATGAAAAAATGGATGTGTATTGCACACAAACACACGTACACACATTTGCAGCCATACACGCTCACGATTATTTATCTGCTAAAGTGTGGCATAGCCGAAATGAAATAAGTTGTTCCTTCAGAAGATGATGGATCAATGGCTCTTCCAGCTAAAACAGGGTTATTAATCCTAAACGGTGTGTGCTACCAGACTTCTCGCCTGCAATAGCAAAACACCTCCTTATGTAAAACATTAACTGAAATAAAAGCCATGTTTCTCTCAGAGAGGTCTGGGTATGAATCTATTACCACAGACACTGGACAGATATAATATTTCACATCTGCGAGCAATATTCATAATGACAGTAAGCGGAACAGGGGATGCTTTGCTGCATGCGTTTTACTATGAGAACATGAGGCATTTACTGTAATGAAAATATCGTGTTAAAAAATTGTAAATGCTCAGTACAGCAGCTGTGGTAATTGAAGTCACATCTTCGTTTAGTTTTTAGTTAAAAGACAATTGCCTTGGCAAAGTCATCAAATTCATCTAATTACTGCAGTTTAAATTACTCTACAAAACACGTGCATTAGCTGAACCTAATACTAATGAAAAATACTGTTCATTTGTTTTTCAGCTACAGAAAAAGCTAAATTTCATTGGGGATTTGGCATATCCCAGATAGCACACATACTTTTAAAGATCGCTTCACCTAGAAAGCATCTACTGTTTTACATCTAAACAATTTTACATACATTCTAAATCAGAAACATCTTAAAGAGATTTTCTAAATGTCTATTTAACATCTGTCAGGAACTAGAGATGCTACCAAGAAGTATTTAGATCTTCTCCCATTCAGGAAACAGGAACTGGACTAGCTTGACTAGAAATAACTGATGAGAGGAGTAGTCAAGATGGCCGCCGAGTGAGATCTTCTCCAAGACTTTTACAGATGTCACCACAAATAGCTAGTTTTAACAGAAGGCATGCAAGGAATGAGAGATAAGTGAACCTTTCCAACAATTATTTGAATTTTTAGTACTTTTCTGTGGCATAGTGGTTAGCATATACACATCTAGCTGCCCATGCATTCCAATGACAATCTGAACGCATGGTCTATAGCGCACGGCGCAAGTGCAGTTAGGGCGTGTCCGAATCCACTTTTGCTAGTTTAACGGCTGGAAAAAATTGTCGGTGCGCATGGTCTAAGGCCTCATTTACACTGCATGGTTCAAGTGACCCAATTCCGATTTTTCCCTCTCATGTGGCACAGATAGGATATGACGTGAACACGTAAGCAGGAAAAAAAAAGCATGAATTCCGATATCCTCAGATCGGATTCAGGCCTCACTCATATGTCGTAATAAATCCGAATATGATTCGGATATGTGCATTTGCATCTGCCATGTAAGCGGTCAAATCGGATATTCCCCAGTAAATGTGAGTCTTACGTCATTGAGAAAGGGACGGAGGCGAATGACGAACTGCGATCACATGCAACAAGGGCTCTCCTCTTTTTTTCTCCACCTTACAAGAGCAATGTTTTGCTGACCTTTAAATATAGCGCAGAAAGCAAACCATTGAATCATCATTTCATCTGCATCCATTGCGTCCGTTGCATATCGCGCCATTTTACTTCCTTTTTCCGGGTCAGAATGTGTATAGTGTAAATGCAAATATCGTATACGGGTCGCTTTTAAAAGATGATGTAAACGGGTCGTCAAAATAATCGGATATAGTCACCAAATCGGAATTGTGCATCAAGACCTGCAGTGTAAATGCGGCCTATAAGGGTTGTCCCTCTTCTCTTAATGAGTCATGGGTGTGTTTTGGGCGTAATGTGCAATAAACCAATCAGAGTCTCATCTCCCATTCCATTTAAAAGCCAGTTGTGCTCGCACCAAGGTGGAATTTGCAAGCGGAACAATGCGCCTGAAAACACCTCGTTTTCAGACCAGAACAGATGGGCGCGAGTGCATTTGCTATTTAAACAATGTGGCGCTGGACATGAAAATGATAACTGCATCAGGCTGAAACTAGCAAAAAACACATTGCACCGGGTGTATGATAGGGCCCAGAGTTTTCCTACCTCTTGTTTTCTCTCTGCTTTCCTCTGAATATACTGTATATATGAATATGGCAATCATTCAGTACTATGGCAATCATTCAGTACCATAGTATAAAATACCACAGTATTATCATCTGATACATTACTGCATGTGCTTTTTGTAAAGGATAAAGCAAATAAACAAAAATATTCATTATTTAAACTACATAAACTCAAAGGTCATCATCTCATGAAGGCGTTAGAGGGCAGAGAAAACTCGTCCCACACCAGAGATGGACAGAGTTCAGAAACAGTAATATTCATATCAACCCACACTTCCGCCCTCTCCTCAGCTCCCGGCCCACTGATATGCAGGGTTATAATTAGAGCGATTCTCCCGAGAAGCACCACTTCAAAAGCAAACACAATACACATACATATGTACGAAATCATTAGCTTTCATTTACAGCTCAAACAACTACCAGTAAATTACTTCCCTCAGCCCAAATGGATATGCCATGCTAAAAAATATCAGCACTCTCTTGATGAGGGCATTATGCATTTTAAATAGTTTGTTACGCTATGTTGCGAGCGGACCTGCGGATACTAATGCGCCTGTGGAAACATGGCCTAGATAAAGCGCACATCAACTTAATGATTTCAAGGTCAGGGCGAGAGAAACCAATGCAAACACACAACCACAGCACGAGCGGAGGGCTTGGTTTCCTTTTTTCCGCTCTCCTTGCTGACATATTTTCTTGGCTTACAAGACAACCGTACCTAGAACCACTTTCTGTCAGATAGGAATATTTTTTAACTGCAAATATTTATGAATGTGAGCACATCGGTCTATCAAGGAAGTAAACAACGGGGAGAAGTGTGAGGTGTCATGGAGGGGAGATATGCAGCTGATGCAGCTGATATTGGACTATTTGTATTATTTCTTAGCATTGTGCTCACCGGGAATCCCAGTGAGTACAGTGTGTGCGAAATGCGCTCCTCTGGAAAAGCGGCAGACGAGTGAAGCAGGCAGCTCCATTTTAAGCCTCCCTCTCTCTCGATCTGTCT
Source organism: Paracanthobrama guichenoti (assembly GCA_018749465.1). Classification (NCBI taxonomy): domain Eukaryota; kingdom Metazoa; phylum Chordata; class Actinopteri; order Cypriniformes; family Gobionidae; genus Paracanthobrama; species Paracanthobrama guichenoti. The sequence continues at coordinate 24,983,196 of CM031951.1, forward strand.
GTCTCTGGTTGTGTTGAAATCCTGCAGGAGGAGTGTTACTCTTTCATGTTCGGTTAAAGGGATCGTCCACACGACAGGCTATGCACACAGGCATTTCACATGAAAAGAATTGCAAATGTGCCCCAATTCTCAGACGAATTAAACTTCCAGTTCCTAATACAGCTGTGATAAAAGAGTCTTTCCAGGCATGAAAAAGAGAGAAAGAAAGACAAAGAAAGATAGCACATGTATGACAAGCACACTGTAGTGATAGTGACAGACATTCATGTACAAACATATTTCCAGTATGGCACATGGACAGACTCAGGCAACTGCTCTGTTACAAAACTTAGTTAGCAGCATTTAAAAGGCCTCAATATATTTCGGTCATCATGAGGCAACTCAATCCATAGAATAAAACTGATATTAAATACTAGGCTTAATATTAGGCTTGTACTGATAGGCTGACAATTATTATCATCTTATGTTGGATAATCGATAAATGACAATATTACAATTCTATATAATTTTTCTAAATATAATAAAAATAAAACACTAAAATTTCAAATTAGCCATTTTGAACACTACAAGTGAATTTAGGCATCACAATATTACAGTATAATGTACAGTATGAACAATGGATATTCATTTTGAGATTTGCTAAAGATTAAATTTAACTGTGTTATATTAAATTATTCATGTTTTAAATATTAACTTGAAGTGAGCATTAGATGACGGAAAAGGTAATATAAATGTAATCAGTAGAAATGAGCATGTATACGCTTGTCTGTTGTAATATTTATAGAGCATTGGCAGAAATATACTATCGTTCAAAAGTTTGGGGTCGGTAGTATTTTTTATGTTTTTGAAAGAATGACCATGCTCACCAAGGCTAAATTTATTTATAATTTAGCAGTTTATTTATCAAAATACAGTTAAACTGTTATATTGTAAAATATTATTACAATTTTAAATAGCTGTTTTCTATTTGAAATATATTTTAAAATGCAATTTATTCCTGTGATGTCAAAGCTGAGTTTTCAGCATCATTACTCCAGTCTTCAGTGTCACATGATCCTTCAGAAATCAGTCTAATATGCTGAGTTACTGCTCAAAAAAAAAAAAAAAAAAAAAAACACACATTAAGGATTTCTAAGGATTATTTGATGAATAGGAAGTAAAAAGAGCATTTATTTCAAATAGACTGTTACTTTTAATCAATTTAATGCCTTTGTCAAGTCACACATTAGCGTGACCATGTTTTGCTTTTCATTCTGTACATATCATTTTGTGTTCAGATATCAAAAGTACCATTTGTTTTGTTTTGACCACCTTTAAGTCAAAATGAGGAGTCAAACTTTATCAGTCTAGCTGAAGAAAAGGCAATCTGGCAAGCAAATGCTCTGCAGACGACATAAATATATTAGCACTAGATATCTAGGTGGCCTTCTCCTTGAAAGTCTCATTGCCGCACGGACCGACTGTGAGATAAAGACACAGCGAGCCCATCACTCACCCGCACATCGCTCATAGATGCTGTTCATCACCATGGGGGGCTGAGTGCTGCCGTCTGATTGGCCGAGGTGCCCTGCCTGTCCCACGCAGCTATCAAAGGATCGATTGAGAATTCGCCGTGCTTCCTGGAACTCCTGCGAGAGAAAATGAGAGAAGCCGTGTCACCATATCGATTCTGTTTGTGAATTATGGAAACAGAAGAAGCAAATCTGAGCGCCGGGATAGGTAAAGACTTTCAAATAGCAGGCCGATCGTTACGCCAGCTTTGGCATTCATCACAAAACAAATACCACAATGAGACTCAGCTTTTGGAGGAAGGAAGAGAACAAAGAGATGAAAACAGCGCAAGAATCTGCTCCTGGAAGTGCTCTTGATTCATCTGATTAGTCTAGATGTCAGTGGCATGAAGGATTTAAGCCACTCGCACAGATGTTACAGATTTTCTGTCTCTTTCCCCCAGAGAGAAAAAAAACAGAATGGTAATTCATTTCATTATCTTGCCCCCAGGCCTGAAGCGCCACTATGAAATATGTTAATTCGATTGGCAGATTTCGAATGCTGGAGAGAGGCAGAGTGCAGTGCATCAGATGGGTCTTCTAATGGCTTGTTCGGATACTGCACATGTTACAGGCATTTGGTTAACTGTGGATCATTAGGAAAGCAAACCGCTCGCATAAAATGTTGTAAATAAAGGTGTGTGAGAGTGTATTATTTTTTTAGGCCCTGAGGGTCTGAAGGTCTGAAAACAGCAATTATGGAGAAGGCCAAGAAGTCATGTCTCCACTGGAATAGAGGGCACCTGTTCAGCACTGTTATGTTTAAACATTCATGTTTTAATGTTAAGAACTGGCTGAGGTGACTGGGAAATATGTAGAAGACCAAAGGCTAGAATACACTACATGATTTTCTAAATCTGAACAGATTTTAAAAACACTAGGCATCATACACTTGCCAACTTTTAAAGGGGACCTATTGTGCAAAATTCACTTTTACATGGCATTTAAACACTGATGTGTATCCACAGTGTGTGTAAACAACCAGCCTATAATGGTAAAAATCCACCCACTCATTTTATTTTTATAATCCCCATAAATCATAAACAGTTTCTCCAAAAGAGCGGTTTCATGACTGCCCATGACTGGTGACAATCTGCTCTATTAGCACAGATCCCGCCCTGAGTGAGCCGCAGCAATCCGCAATTTCTGTTTACTCGCGGTAGCAGCTGGAGATATACAATGTCTGCGCCAAAAAAACATTACAAGTGTTCTGCTATTGGATCCATATTGGTCTCCTGGCGTCTGAGCCACTGAGGACACCGTGGTTGAATTATGAAGGAGATGTGCTGAAGAAAGTCATTAAAGTGTTCTTTGCGCAAATCATTTTACGCCGCACTGCTTCACAAAGGGTCCGTTCAATGCTGGATTTGCAAAAAAGTTGTTTCTGAAAGATTTTTTAGATTAACATGACAGAACATGCTAGTCTATGAGTTGAATCAACTTAACTCCACAACAACTAAATAAATGTATCCACTATCCCTTCAGAAACGTCTGGTTGCATTCTAAAAGTTGTAACTTCTTCCTGAAGTGTCAGACTCCGGTTCAAACAGATAAGGCTTAACACCGCTACTGACAATTTCTGACATTTTGGCTTCGTAAGATTCTCCAGTTTTGTTGTTGCTGGAGTATCCAAATAACAAGCTTTAAAGGCTCTGCCCTATTCTGGAAAGGGGGTGGGGAGCCACAGCTCATTTGCATTTCAAGGGACACACACATCTTGGTATAATAGGTCCCCTTTAAAATTGTTACAGAGAAAAACTGGGCATCATACACTAAACAAGTGTGGATCACAGACTACCAGACTTTCAAGCCGTTCTAAACACAAACTCACACAGAAACATGCACTTCCCTGCTAGGAGACATATGACAAATACATTTTTTCAAATATGTCTGACTGGATGGAATCAGTCTGTGAAGCTAAAATAAATCAGAATGCGTGTCCATCATACACTATGTGATTTGTTGTGAAATCTGCAGACTCTGACTTTTAGAAAAGCTAGCATCAACATGTCTATACTAGCACCATACTTCATTTTCCACGTTCAAATTATACTCAACCGTGGATGAGCGCAGAAGGACACGTTCGACATGCGCAGTACAACTGCTTTTTCATACCAAACATCAGAGGGCAGCACTGAGTCATGTCATTTACAGAACATTCGCTCGGATAGAAGATAGAAGAAAAAAAATAGCGGGATCCACCATTGCATGCAAAGTTTAGAACAAGAACCAAAACAAAAGAGAATGATATGCTGCTTTGTTTACAGTTTTTTAATGTTGTTTTGTATGCTCTTCTTCGACTACTGCACAGTACATCACAACGTATTGTGTGCGTATTGCCACCTAGTGGACTTTTCTGTCTCGACATTCACCTTGTGCATGCGCTGTTGTACGCACACGGTGTGCATGGACAAACGTGTACCCTCCCAATGACAGAAATTACGTCACACGGACAATGTACAGACCGTTGCAGAAACCAAACGGCCGAAGTACTGTAGAGAGATAGTAGAAAATGTCTGTGTAGAACTAAATTAGCAGTGTTTTTGGTGCAAGAAAGCTTGACTAACATCTTAAATGGACTTTGGGGGGAAATAAAACGGTACAGAAGTGTATAATGTGGCCCTTTTAATGTTAACGGCAATAAGAGCAGGTCTGTGGAGGAGGTGGCCTGTGGGGAACAGAACGCAGGGCTGCCAGGAGAGGAAACAGTGATGGGGACTAAATGAGATTACAGGAGGGGATCAATGAGGATTCCCCAGCCAACTTTTCCATTTCCCTTATAATATTTATCAGAATAAAAGGAGGACACAGAGCTTGCAATTTTGAGAGGATGAGATTCTGAAAACGCAGCTGAATCAATAAAAATTAACAGGAAATGTTGGGGGTGGGAAGAGGGAGTGTAAAAAGTGTAGTGTAGAGTGTTTAAGGAGGTTCATGCAGTGGATGGAAGGATGCTGAGATAAAAATGTTGTTGCACTGCAGGTTAACCAGGAGCTCAAAGGTATGGCTTAGCCATTTACTTCCTACCTCATCCGGACAAGACCATAGAGTACTTAAGTAAACGCCAGAATGCACCTAGTTGGAACAACTGTCAAAAATGTAAGGAAGCTGAATAAAATTAAATTTCAAAGAAATAAAACCACTGTATTGTAGAACTAGGAAATATACTTTTACAATTAGTATATATTATAACATAAAATTATGTCAATATTTATTTAATAAAACTTTTGTGATGCTGTATAACAAAATTATTTGTGGCTGTATTTATTGACTAAGATTACAGACATATTTCATTTGAAAATAATAATAAAATATAATAATTTATTAACGTTTTATAGCAAACATTAGTGCTAAATGACTAATGTAATTCCTTTGTTGTTGTTTTTTAGTAAATTCCTTTGTTGTTTTTTTGTCCCAATTCAACTTCCTAAGTGTGGCCAGCTCAATTCAAATTCACCAGAAACATTTAGGTAGCATTCTGTCTGTTTGTGGTCCTGCTGTAGGCTTTTTGTGACGACAGGTCAACCAGCACTTCATTTACAGACAGGCTGAAAATGACACAAGAAAACACTGGTCAGAAGATGAAAGGTATGTCATTTCCCACAGCCTCTATCTCCATGTGTTCACCATCCTCAGACACTGCTCGCTCTGTCTGTTAGCCTCATCTACACTTTTCTGCTCATGATCCCATCCACAATCTCCTCAGACTCCACTTACATCTTAATCAGCATCACAAAGCGTACAGTTCAACATGCTGTTAAAGACAAAAAGTGGCTTGGCAGGTCTGAGCGACCGCCCTCAGCACCAGCAAACCTCCCAGCGATTCTCTGGCACAGTCTCTAGGGCACAGATCTTGTGGGCTCTCCCTGGGCTACTTTTCATTATTAATGCCCACGCTGTAATGAGATTATGACAGGGCTGTTTAGATGGCTGTCTGAGAGAAACGGTGAGAAGGATTGATTAGATCAGACTGTGGTATAATAGTGTTTAGTCTGCAGAGTGAAGAGAGATGGCACTGCCATGGAACATTTCCATAAAAACATTACTCCCAGTATGCGTTTATATATATATATATATATATATATATATATATATATATATATATATATATATATATATATATGTATATATATATACGCAATAAATGTGATGCACTGTGTATTCTGACACCTTTCTATCAGAACCAGCATTAACTTCTTGAGCAATTTGAGCTACAGTAGCTTGTGTGTTTGATCGGACCACACGGGCCAGCCTTCGCTCCCCACGTGCATCAATGAGCCTTGGCCGCCCATGACCCTGTCACTGGTTCAACACTGTTCCTTCCTTGGAGCACTTTTGATAGATACTGACCACTGCAGACCGGGAACACCCCACAAGAGCTGCAGTTTTGGAGATGCTCTGAGCCAGTCGTCTAGCCTGCCATCATAATTTGGCCCTTGTCAAACTCACTCAAATTGCTCAAATCCTTATGCTTGCCCATTTTTCCTGCTTCCAACTATATATATATATATATATATATATATATATATATATATATATATATATATATATATTTTATATATATATATATATATATCAATATATATATATATATATATCAAACTTTTGACACTCACCTAAAAGATTATTTGGAAAACCATACCAATACTGTGTTTGACCCCCTTTCGTCTTCAGAACTGCCTTAATTCTACGTGGCATTGATTCAACAAGGTGCTGAAAGCATTCTTTAGAAATGTTGGCCCATATTGATAGGATAGCATCTTGCAGTTGATGGAGATTTGTGGGATGCACATCCAGGGCACGTAAGCTTCTGTTCCACCACATCCCAAAGATGCTCTATTGGGTTGAGATCTGGTGACTGTGGGGGCCATTTTAGTACAGTGAACTCATTGTCATGTTCAAGAAACCAATTTGAAATGATTCGAGCTTTGTGACATTGTCCTGCTGGAAGTAGCCATCAGAGAATGGGTACATGGTGGTCATAAAGGGATGGACATGGTCAGAAACAATGCTCAGGTAGGCCATGGCATTTAAACAATGCCCAATTGGCACTAAGGGGCCTAAAGTGTGCCAAGAAACATCCCCCACACCATTACACCACCACCAGCCTGCACAGTGGTAACAAGGCATGATGGATCATTGTTCTCATTCTGTTTACGCCAAATTCTGACTCTACCATCTGAATGTCTCAACAGAAATCGAGACTCCTCAGACCAGGCAACATTTTTCCAGTCTTCAACTGTCCAATTTTGGTGAGCTTGTGCAAATTGTAGCCTCTTTTTCCTATTTGTAGTGGAGATGAGTGGTACCCGGTGGGGTCTTCTGCTGTTGTAGAGCATCCGCCTCAAGGTTGTGCGTGTTGTGGCTTCACAAATGCTCTGCTGCATACCTCGGTTGTAACGAGTGGTTATTTTAGTCAAAGTTGCTCTTCTATCAGCTTGAATCAGTCGGCCCATTCTCCTCTAACCTCTAGCATCAAGAAGGCATTTTCGCCCACAGGACTGCCGCATACTGGATGTTTTTCCCTTTTCACACCATTCTTTGTAAACCCTAGAAATGGTTGTGCGTTAAAATCCCAGTAACTGAGCAAATTGTGAAATACTCAGACCGGCCCGTCTGGCACCAAAAACCATGCCATGCTCAAAATTGCTTAAATCAAATTCTGACATTCAGTTTGGAGTTCAGGAGATTGTCTTGACCAGGACCACACCCCTAAATGCATTGAAGCAACTGCTATGTGATTGGTTGATTAGATAATTGCATTAATGAGAAATTGAACAGGTGTTCCTAATAATCCTTTAGGTGAGTGTATATATGTATATAGACATGAAAATGCACTTACCAACTCAAAAAAAAAAAAAAAAAAAAAGATTTAAATGAGATGCTATTAAAACGTTGTGTTAACACAAAAATACTCATGAGGGATCAAAAAACTATTTAATGGTAAAATAAAAAGTCATTAAAATCATTGCTTATTTCATTGTCACTTATTCTTAAATTACCTGCAGAATTGCCTCAAATATACCGTAAAAATTCAATACATGGCCCCAACTCTACCTGGTACCACATCCAAAAAGCTTTTAGGTACTTTTTTTTTTTTTTTTAAGGTAGCTTCAAACACTGTTCCAGGAGCTTTCAAACAAGGCAATATCTGTTTTTTAATGTTTTTTATCTACATTGCTTTCCTCCTCCTCTCTTCCTCTTCCTCTTTAACAGTTTGCCTCCCTTTTTCATGTATTTTCAGAGAATTAGCCAAACCTGGACTGGGATTGTGAGCATGCGTGTGAAGCCGGTCTTTGATGTCTCTAAAAAAGTGCCCATAATTAGCTAAGTTAGGTCAGGAGACATGGACACACAGCAGATTCCAGCTAGAACACATCAGCATGTTTATTCCCAGAAGCTCACAGAGACTCTGGAGAAAAGACTCACAAAAAAAGTAAGTCTGTAAAGAATTAAAACTGGCTCCAGGCTTGAAGATAACTTTTTGGATTTTATTTATTAGAGCTAGAAAGAATCAAACGCTACAATAGGCTGAAATTTATTAAGATAGTACAAACCACATAATATAAAGAAATAAAAGCTTCACCGATACATTCTCTTAGTGCCTTGTGGGTGTAGAAACTAATCTCCCATTTATTACAGGATAAAGCTCTTATTTGTGGTACTAAAAGCATGCTGAGCAATATTTCACCGTCAACCCATCGTTAATTTCACCTCAGGACCAAACTTTCATTCTCCTGCATCTGGCTTGCATGATCTATCGATCTGAACCCAGCGACAAGCACTCTGGTCCTATACAAAGTCACAATCTGTCCCCCATCCATTCATGTTTTTTTTCCCCTTCCATCCATCCACCAACTAGCATCTCATCCCACCTCTACACACTAGGGTCAATGGCACCCCATCGGCCCTGACTCCATTCTGCGTCCCATTGGCAGCCATGACGGGACGTCCACAGCCCATAAAGCATAATGAACATGAATCTTTATTTTATGAGAACAATAACACCCTGGTCTGGCCATGCCCATCCCTCCCAGCCTGTCAGTCTGAACAAAGAGCCCCCAGTAACCATCAATCCATGCGGCCAGAGGGGCAGCTCCTTTGTGTAGCCTAATTACACACCACTTTAGAGCAGTTGGAGGCCTTGGGGTGGAGTGTGTCAGCACGTGTGTGTGCATGTGTGAGATATAGAGAGAATCCTGGGGTGAGCATATGGCCGCTCTCAAACCCAGGTGCAGGGGAGGAGAAAAGGCTAAAACATCCCGCTGGAGGCGAATTCCACCAGCACAGAGGAAATGATGGAGAAAGTTTAAGGATGTGGAGTACTAACGACAATTACCAGCCATTCTGACTAGCTTTTATGGCATGGCGAGCATCTGTCTACACCCGCTTTTAAACCGACAAACACTTGTCAAGTAGAAGTCATTAAAACAGAATCATGTATTTTTTTTTATTTATTTTTTTTGTCTAGACTGACATATCACAACTGTTTGAATTACTGGAAGCTGCTTTATGGTGATATTAGTAGGCATGTACAAGTCAGAAAAAAGGAGCACATCCTAACCCTATTGATCACTTAACTATCAATTCACAGAAAAATGTACCACATAGCAATAAAAACTTATTGTGTTGGAATGCAATACTATACAATTCCAAAGAGGCAGAGCATTGGCCTCAGACAAGGGCTTCATTCACGTGATTGGGTTCGACAATCATATTTACTAACAGGTCTCTCAAACTGTCCTGTCCAAACAAAAGCTTATGGTAGCAGTTTGAAAACTGTCTGTATGAATAAATAACCAAAATAAAAGCTAATTTGTCTATGAATAACAAACAACAGCAGCAACCACTGTGATGGTGATCACAGTCATTGCTAGACCCTTTTTACTAGGGTACAAGCCTAGTGAAATACAGCTGTGCTCCAGAAAAATATCACTGATAAATCCTTGTCTGAGAATGGATAATTACTATATACCAAACCTTGAGAATCATTTTCTCTGGTATTTTTAAGCAATCATATTGTGTGTTTTCTATCAGCTGTGTAGAATAATTAGAAGTAATTCCATATTCCCAAATTAATCACTCTTTTTATCGAATCGGTCAAACTACCAAACCATTGACTTTGCAACCGCCTGAACTAACCCTGCCTGATGTGACAGACTAGTCGCTCACTGTTGTTGCATTTACACAACATATCCAAAATCACTCTCAAAATGTGGTTATAAGTTCTGAAAATTGGTCATTTGGTTAAATAATTTAGTTGTCACTCGTTCATAACCAAACTTTGTATTTAGCACTCTAAAACAAGAAACCAACTGTATTCTGCTTCTGTGTATAGTCAAGGAGAATATCAGTCACCCTGTGCATATGCTGAACACTTGTGAGATAAAAAGGTTTTGGTTTCTCATACTGTTATGATTAGACAGTTCAACCAGGTCACTATCAGTTTGGCTAAGGAGCTTTACAAGGTCAGTCTTGACCCCACCAACTTGGACCAGATAGGAACATACAAAACCAGTGCCACGATCAAAACTAAATGTGTTCTAGAGGCAAGTACATACCTGGTTAGATGGTAATAGAGAACGCAGCACCACCAACTGGATCATTCCTCTCAGGTTCCCTTCCATGGACATGGATCTCCGTAGGGTCTCCATGGCTTCATGGTTGGACTTCCCCAAGAGCGGTTCACCATTAACGGCAATCAGCTGGTCATTGATACGTAGACGTCCATCCTAAAAAAGACAGAATTAAAAGTCTGATTCTTTATTTAGTGTCACAAGACCATTGCGAGTGGTTTGAGTTTTGATTTTAGCGACTTCAACATCAGTGAATCAAACAAGCAAGCTTTCCATTTACCAACCCTGAGCCTCAAATTGATAGTTCACCCAAAAATGAACATTTTGTCATCATTTCCATCATGTCTTTCCAAATGTCTTTTCAAAGATATTTGGAGAAATGTCTCAATATTTTGACCATACAATGGAAGTTAATAGGGTAATATGTGTTGTTTTTCCACCTAAGAAAGTCAGTCATAGAGATTTGGAAAAGCATGAGGATGAGTAAATGAAACAGAACTTGTTTTTTTTTTTGGCAAACTACCTCTTTAACCATTACACTATACTACACCAAGACCAGCTCTACTGTACATCTGGATTTGGGGCTTTTTTATCCATCAGAAGACCTTGACAATGTCCTAGTTTCTTCACATCTCTAATGTATTTCCTCACATTCTGCAAGAACTCTCTGCTTTTCAAAGGCATATTATCCTCAGTTGAGCCTATAGGGGCATGCTGTCAAGGAGTACATTTCCTCAATCCAGAAGCTCTGTCTCTCTGGTACTGTATAAGCACATTATAAGACATGCATATTACATGGCATATAAAAAGCCCTAAAGTTCATTACATTTAATATTAATTAGTGTTTTCACTGCAGAGGCCTCTGATCTGCTTCCTCTGTCTCCAGGCGAGAGAGAGAGAGCTCAGAGTCACATGAGGGTTAACGCAAGAACTTGCAAAACGCCTCAGATGTATAGACAAAAATGCTGATCATTAATGAACTGTACAAACTAAAGATGATGAAGTACATTGAAAACAATGCTTGATATAAAGTATAAAATATAAAGTATCAGAATGTTTTGCAAATGACAACTAAATAATTTTTTTTTTTTTTTTTTTTTTTTAAACGACTTTAACTTAAAAGTTAATTTTTAAGTAAAAGTAATTTTTTTATATTTTGGATATCTTTGGAGCTGGAGGTGGATCTTGCACTTTTTAATAGTATGTGTCAATTTTTCTATGGAGAAAATTTATGGTATTTTTACTTCCTTACCTACTTCCTGGCTGTCGTGCCCTATAGAGGTAGCAGTGTGTACAACACAGTTAATCACAGTTTACAGAAATAACACACACCCACAAACTCTCTGAGCCCTGGCAGTGTGCACTTTGTGCCCTTTCTCTCTGTAAATGAAGGAGATATGCTTTCATTACAGAGGCCTTTGGGTGAAAAGATGTCCTGTCCTTGTGGCATCTGAGTCACAGAGAATTAGGGATCCTTATTAGAGCTATGATCTAATTTTCAAACTTGATTCTGTGAAATCACACAATCTGTCTGCAGTTTGCTGTGCTGTTTCAAAATGAGTGTATCTGTCTTACATTCTTTCACCACTTACATGTAGAATCATTTAATAGAGGCAGCACTGTATTGATATTCCTCAATCATTCTTCTTGGGGTCTGTCATAAACCTCTTATACTTCTACAATTAATTCATCCTGCATTCCTTAACATACATACACATACAAACAACAGAAATCAGCCTTACATGGTTTCCTTCAGGAAATGCAAGTCTAGTTCATTATACTCAACACTGAATGTCTGTAATACACAACAATGGTAGAGTTGGACATTTTAGAAGATGGAAGCACAATAGTAGCCACAAATTCAGGACTGAAAGGACCAAATGTAATAATTCAAATAAAAAACCCTCAAGGCGCTCTCAATTGATACAGATGCTTGGAGACCAATTTGGCAGTATGCTGGCAATATATCAATTCGTAATAGAACTAAAGAGTTACTTTTTTACATTGTCTCCAAATTACCTCATTACCTCATCCAAATTATTCTCTGCATTGTCTAAAGTGCAAAGTAGAAGAGAGTGATTTTTTCACTGTACTTGGAAATGTATACGCATTAAAGCCTATTGGATACAGATTTGTAGGAGACTAAGTCTTATATTCAATACAGAATGTGACCTCAATCCACAATTTTTTTGTTAGGTATTGCTGATAATAATATAAAGAGTGCTTCAAACAGGAAGTTGTTTAATCTCCTTACACTGCTCGTAAGCACATTTTTCTTAAACGGATCTCTGATAAACCGCCGACAGTGTCGGAGTGGCATAAAGTGATTTGATTTTCTTTCACTGGAATATATTACCTACTGGTCACAAGGGAAAAATATGTTTTATCAGTCATGGACCACAGTGTTGCCAAGTCCCCGGTTTTCCCATGGAATTGGGCTACTTTAACAATGTTGCCGCAGCCTGTTTTTCATGTCCACGGGTTGAAGCGACCCCAATAATGTGATATTTAGCCCTGGTAATGCACATTTTAGCAGGGTATCCCCACCGAAAAACGCAGATTTTATCCCCTGAAGCGCGATTTGGCTTGTTTTGAGTAGCAATTGGGCGGGGTTTTTTGTGAAGACCTAGCAGCCCTGATGGACCCCCTTTTTTATGTATATAGGTCCCAGGATTTCACATACCTTTTTGCAAAACCTTATATGTGACCCGTGCTGGCAAAATGAGTCAGAATGCGCAAGGGCTAATTACGAGCTACAGGCGAAACAAATGAAAAATGTCAATTATATGGTCGATTTTGAGGTTTTCACAAAAATTTTTTAATTAAGCCGTTGTCTAGTGCATATTAATTAAACATCTAAAATTATCTTTATTTGTACATTTCTAAGAGGTGTACCTTCCTAAATCTTTTTATTTTATCTTTTTATTCTAAATCCTTTGATTTAATAATCGTATTTCTTCAAGGGTCAATTCCTGCACCACTCCTATTCAACCTGTATATGCTGCCACTGAGCCAAATAATGAAAAATAACAAATATAACAAAATTGCTTAACACAGCTAATGCAGACGACACCCAGATCTACTTAGCACTATCACCTAATGACTATAGCCCCATTGACTCCCTGTGCAAATGCACTGAAGAAGTTAACAACTGGATGTGCCAAAACTATCTTCAGTTAAGACAAAACTGAAATCACTACATTTGGAAATAAAGATGAAATTCTCAAGGTGAACGCATATCTTGAGGCTAAAGGTCTAAAAACAAAAAATCAAGTCAGGAATCTTGGTGTGATTTTGGAGTCAGACCTGGTCAGTTAAAGCAAAGCCTAATGTCAAAGCAATAACTAAATCAGCACACTATCATCAGAAAAATATCTCAATAATTAGATGCTTTGTTTCAAGGCAAGACTTAGAGAAACTCGTTCATGCTTTCATCACCAGTGGGGTGGACTATTGTAATGGTCTTCTCACCGGCCTTCCCTAAAACATAAGACATAAGACAGCTGCAGCTCATACAGAACGCTGCTGCCAGGATTCTGAGCAGAACCAGAAAATATGACCACATCACACCAGTCCTCAGGTCTTTACACTGGCTTCCAGTTACATTTAGGATTGATTTCAAAGTACTGTTACTTGTTTATAAATCACTCAATGGCCTAGGACCTCAATACATTGCAGATATGCTGATTAAATACAAACCCAACAGATCACTCAGATCATCAGGATCAAGTCAGTTAGAAATACCAAGGGTTCACTCAAAGCAAGGAGAGTCTGTGTTTAGCTATTATTCCAGCCGCAGTTGGAAACCGCTTCCTGAACAGAACAGCTCCAACAGTAGCCACATTCAAATCCAGACTCAAAACACATCTCTTTTAGCTGTGCATGAGCACTGTGCCACTGTACGTCCGACTGATTGCACCTTATCTTATTTATTCATCATCTTTTTATTCTTTTTATAACTGTTTTAGCTTACCTTTGTTCTTATCTTTGGTTATTGTTATTTTATCTATATATCATCATTGTATGCTTTTAATTCTCTTTACAACTGTATATTTCTATTTCGTATGCATCTGTTAATTAGAATCGGTAACCTCATTTTATTCTTTTTTTATTTTTTAATTATCCTTGCTTTTATTTTTAATTCTTACACATTTTAAAATATCTGTCTTGGCGAGTATTCACACAAACATTATCTGTAATGTTTTAAATAAACATTTGGTTAACTATTGGGGTAAATCATCTGATGTGTAACATTACATTACATTTGTGCGGTACAGTAGGTCTTAATATATAGGCTGTCTGTAATTAATGTGAATCAAACTATTGTGGTATGATGGAAAAAAAAATTGAATATATATTTTTCCTATATGCCAAATTTGGTAGTATTACCAGGGATTTTAAGGTATGGTGGCTAGGTGATTTTGTTTTGGAACCTTTAGAAAGGTTTAGATTTTTCTCAAAATTGACTTTGCTGACTCTATCGACTTCCACAGGTGTATCTCGTTCATTTTTTTGTCCGATTCCAACAAATCATACATTTCTGAAAGTTTTTTAAGACAGAATGAAAATAATATCAAATTTTTGAAAAGTTGTTCATTGTAACTCATTTTGCCAGCACAGGACCCTCAAGGACAAGGATTTCGGATATTGCCATCTTTGTGGGGACATTTTGTCCCCATTAGGTAGGGTTTACCAGGCCACACACACACACACACACACATTTTTATGATTATGGTATCTGTGGTTTCTGGAATTACCTGTTGTGATCTGTGGTCACTGTTCTATTGATTTATATTAAAGTAAAAAATAAAGGAAGTTGGATGAAACCCTCATGGGTCAACCAGTGGATCCTGGAACAATATTCTTGTACGAAAAATTTGTCCCTACCCCTAAACCTAACTCATACCCATAACCCATCCCTAAAATCAGAGGGATATGATAGGTGAATAACACTGAAGTAGAAGCACCTAACCCTGGTTGTAAGCCTAAACTAACCTTTAAACTTGTCCCTCAAATCTGATTGGTTGATTGGAATGTTCATCCAGGAACATGTACTTGATGAAATCACATTTACCTTCTTGTGTTCAAACTAAATAGTTGATGGCTATTTTGAGAAACAGTGGAGATGAAACTAATGGTGGGGAATTAAGAGCAGGAAATGGGGTATTGATTCAGATCACACTGGTCTTCATGCCAGACCAGAGGCAAATTATGCAGGTAAAAAGCATTTAGGCAATATTGGCCAAAAAAAAAAATCAGAAATGGCCAATTTGGGGTAACAAAATTGCTGAAATTGTCAAAAATTATTACACAAAATATTTACTTTAAGCAAACATACATATTAATGATCATGTGCAACAACTCTGTACTGCATATACAGTATGCAAAAACTATTTAACTCCCTAACTTTTATGGTGTTTATACTGGCAGTTCAAATTTTGTTTACATTTATGCATATTCATTCACCTTCTCACTTTGTACTATAACAATTTCACAACATCTTATTTGAAACTGCAGTTCAAAGTGCACCACATGTCAGAAAATGAATGAATGAATGAATGAATGAATGAATGAATGAATGAATGAATGAATGAATGAATGAATGAATGGGGGGAAAAAACGTATCAAAACAAATATATTCTGATTTCTAACTAATCTGAAACTGAAAACTTACCAGATTTGAAATGTATCTGTGGAAATGAAGACCAGGGCCAAATCAATGGTGCTTAAGGACAGGACGACAAAAAGAAGGAAACGCTCTAGGACATGTTCAGCACATAATCTAACTGCTGCTTTACACGGCATTTCCCTCAGTTTTGTAAGTGCAAGCCAACAATAACTTTGCAAGCAGACTCTGCTGTTCACCCCAACCTCCACTTGCCTTCCCACTTCGACTCTGGGGAGAAAACGCATCCCACCCACAGACTCGGGACGCTTCCAACTAATTAACATGGGCTTGGAGAGTTTTTAATTAGCATTAATGTGCTGGAGCTAACATAGGCAGCGCTTCACCGTTTTTGAACTCTCTCACTGGGGACTGGATAGGGAATCAGAATTAGAAGTGTTCCACTGTGCTGGGACTCAAGTATGAGAACTCACGTGCATCACCTTGCCGTGGCTCCCTCTACCCCTGTCTGAACGGGATGATCTGACTCTGAAGCTCTGAATGATAGCGATTTAAGTTATTTTCTTTCTACACAACCTCCGAAACCCAAAAGCGGCTTTTCCAACCTAAAGGCCTGACAAAGCAGAGTGAGAAGATGCTTCAGTCAGGTATAAATCAAACCCTTATCTTCACAAGTAAACTTCACACACTCACACACATGAATGTGAATGCTTTGGGCACACACACACACACGCACGCACAGATCCACATGTCTGACAAGCGCATTTTCACAGGGCTGAGCAAAGCAGTAGCTGGAAGAATTTTATAGAGACTGGTTCATAGAAAATCATTCAGGTATAAACGTCATATCACTTATTCTGTGGTAAAGGGGGAAAAACTGCAGATTGCTCATCATGTGAACACCAGCAAAAAAAAAAAAAAAAAATCAATATTAATGTTATTTATTATCTGTCGTCAATACACATTGAATGTGAAACTGGAAAATGAACAGGTGCAGCTGAAAAAAAACAAAAACATGTTAGTACAGACAGAAAGATGAGCCTACAGAAATACTCAGCACCCTGCTGACAGTCCCGATCCCGTCTGTTAAGGTCAAATGAAACCCAATTCAGTGGTGGGGACAGAGGCCAGAGGTCAAGGGAACCAAAACACATGCCAAGAGTAGCTAACAGGGATCGTGACCTATTTACAGTCTCAACTCACAACCCTGAAGCCATGTTTAACACTGTGAGGACATCTATTAGGTCTTCATCTGTGTCTCCTGTCATATAGGGGGGAAAACATTTCAAAAGCATTTTACACTTATTAACACATCTCATTACCTATCTCATTCTCTCTGACTGCACACTTGGACCTCCTAAATTATCGTGGCCCCAAAAAGTATTTGGACACTTAAGCCACACTTAAACATTGCAAAAAAAAAAAGTTAACAAAAAGGTTTTTTTGTTATAAATCAACCATTGCAGTGCTCAAAAACAGAACAAAAAAGTAGTGATGGCAACTTTCAAAACAAGACGTCTCTCAATCAAGGCTGCATTTATTTGATCAAGAATACAGTAAAAACAGTAATATTGTAATCATTTTATTATTTAAAATAATTGCTTTCTATTTGAATATATTTTAAAATTACATTTACTTCTGTGATGGAAATGTTTCAACATCATCTTGTCACATGATCCTTCAGAAATCATTCGAATACCCTGAATTGCTGTTCAAGAAACATTTATTTTTATGTTGAAAACAGTTGTGCTGCTTAATTAATTTGTGGAAATGTATTTTTGTGAAAACTGTGATGATGAAAATAATAATAAAACAGCATTATTTGCAATAGAAAACTTTTGTAACAATCCAAAAGTCTTTACTTTTAATCAGTTCGATGCATTCTTAAAAACACTTTTGAACAGTTGTATATTTGTTCACTTTCTGGCTCTCAAACTTATTAAACATGCTCAATGTTAATGAAAATGAGTTTAGGATTAGAGGGTTGTCATGTATGTAATGAAATTCATATAATTAAAGTGTTTGGGGCCACTGTACAATATGTTTGTTATGGCTTAGTGGTTAAACATCTGGGATGTATTGATAGGTGGTAGGTTTGAAACCCTGATGGGACAGTTCATCAAGTTATCATAAATATCTATCTATATATACATATATATGTATATATATATAAATCATCTGCCAAATGTAAATGTGCTGTTTTACCTTAAAAGCTGCTCCTCCATGGATTATGGACTTGATGAAGATACCCAGGTCCTCGCCAGTCTCACGGGACTTATTACCCTTCAGGCTGACCCCTAACCCAGCTGAGCCCGAGTCATTGAGAGGGACCTCAAACATCAGCTGTTCCTTCCCTTCCTCAGACAGCAGCAAGCGGGCCTGCTCCTCTTTCTGACGGGGAAAACAACAATGACGGAAGAGAATGAGACGAGGAAGGAGACAGGTCATTCCATTCGAACATATAAAGCCCACTATTTTAGCAGAGAATAGCTCAACCTTTTCATGCCTTTTTTCTGCCTGTGAAGGCAATGGGGTCATTTAGAAACATAATCCATTCCCCATTATGTAGTCCACACTCTCAGCTCCCCGCTGCATTCTCCCTCCCGCTTTTCCCCATTTCCTTTCTTTTCTCTTTGTCTGTTCTCTTGCCATAATGATGCTAAAATTACCTGTACATCTCTTCAGCGAAAGTTTGTTTTAAAATGAATGTTAATAAAAAGGGAGGGAAAAAATTACATTATTATATCTATGTGGTAAAAATAATATGTCGCCACGGGAACAGGCTTTCTTTGCAGAGAAGAATGAAGGAGGGCAAATGAAGGAGAAAATGGGTTTAAAAAAAGTCTGAAATAAGTTTGTATTTGATTTATATAATGGCATAGTGTCTCTTAGAAGACATAATGAGGGAGAGAGACATATTGACGCCATAACTGCTTTAATGGTACAAGTGAAGCATCCTACTCTTATCTCTAAATCTCCCCTATCCCAATGAGCACGTTCAAAAGGACACATCTTGAAAAACAGGATTTTCTTTGCTCTTTTTTATATTATATATATATATATATATATATATATATATATATATATATATATATATATATATATATATATATATATATATATATATATATATATATATATATATATAATAGTTTTATGTACTATGTAATCATACTCTAACAGTCACAACACAATGCTCCTCCCAGTACAAAAGGTCATTTATAGTAACTATAGGCTGAACGGATCTCAGCCTTCCTGCTATCTCCTGGAGGCCTGGGTGAGTTGCAGAAGTCACTCATTCTTACTTATATTGGAACATAAAGTCCACACTTTAAAACTAACTCAGTACTTCATGTAGTGGAACCATTGTCAGAACATAGCTAGTAGTTTGCAAGGTCTTCATAATGTGCAGTCCCATAATATGCTGTTTACATTTTTTATTTATTATTTATTTCAAGATTCAAGAGTTTTATTTGTCACATACACAGTTATATACAGAATATACAACCGGCAGTGAAATGTAAACAGGTCCGCTCTATGGACAGTGCAAATTCACAGTTAAAAACACAAGGAGGAAATTATAATAGAATAGAATAAAAAAGTACCATCCATATATATATGGATGGTACTTTTTTATTCTATTCTATTATAATCTGTAGAATTATAAATAAATCAAGTCAAGTAGAAAAAATTAAATAAATAAATAAATAAATAAAGAAGTGGAATAAAATAAGTGAAGTAAACTGTGCAGTGAGTAAACTGTAGACTTATAAATATGTGGTTAACAAATGTACAAAGAGTATAATGTGCAAACAGGTTTATAACAGGTTGTTACACAGTAACAACGAGAACAGAAAGTGCAGTGCAATGTCAGTATATTGATGGTCACGTGATGTTAGGTGACTGAGTTCAGGAGTCTGATGGCCTGGGGGAAGAAGCTCCTCCTGAGTCTCTCGGTTTTGGCCATCAGGCTTCGGAAGCGCTTACCAGATGGTAGCAGCGTGAAATGAGGGTTTGCAGGATGATTAGAGTCCTTGATGATTTTAGTAGCTCTGCCTTTGCAGCGTTTGGTGTAGACGTCCTGCAGAGACGGGAGAGCTGACCCTGAGATACGCTCGGATAAGCGCACAACTCTTTGCAGGGCTTTGCAGTCATGACTGGTGCTGTTCCCATACCACGCTGTGATGAGTTAATACACTTTCTATCGCCCCGAAATAGAAAGTTTTCAGGATAGCTGGTGAAACCCTGAATTTCCTCAGCTGGCGCAGGTGGTACAGTCTTTGCCTGGCTTTTTTCACCTGTGTCTGAATGTGAGCAGTCCAGGTCAGGTCCTCGGAGATGTTTACACCCAGCTACTTGAAGCTGCTCACTCTCTCCACTGGTGCCCCGCTGATCATGAGAGGGGAGCATGTCCGTTGCTGTCTCTTCCTGAAGTCCACAATCATTTATTTGGTCTTGCCAACATTCAGAGAGAGACAGTTGTCCTGGCACCATAATGTTAGATGCTCCACCTCATCCAAGTATGCCGTCTCATTGTTGTTGGAAATGAGGCCCAGGACAACAGTATCATCAGCAAATTTGATGATAGAGGTGGAGCTGTGTGTGGACAAACAGTCATGTGTGTAGAGAGAGTAGAGCAGGGGACTCAGGACACAGCCCTGTGGAGCTCCCACACTCAGGGAGATGGAGCTGGAGGTGGACTGGCCTATTCTCACCACCTGAGGCCTGCCAGTGAGGAAGTCCTCAATCCAGTGGCAGAGAGAAGAATTCAGGCCGAGATCCAGGAGTTTGGCGGTTAGCTTAATGGGAACTATGGTGTTAAAGGCTGAGCTATAGTCAATAAATAGCAGCCTTACGTAGTTCCCACTTTTGCTGTCGATGTGAGTGAGGGAGGAGTGGAGGACATGAGAGATGGCATCTTCAGTCAATCTATTGGGACGATAGGCAAACTGAAGAGGGTCCAAAGTGTCAGGAATGAAGGAGCAAATGGTGTTTTTAATGAGTCTCTCAAAGACCTTCATGACTATAGACGTGAGAGCCACTGGACGATAGTCATTTAGGCAAGAGGGTTTACTGTTCTGAGGGACAGGGATGATAGTGGATTTTTTGAAGGAGGTGGGGACCACAGATGTAGTGAGGGACTCATTAAAGATAGATGTAAACAACCCGGTGAGCTGATCAGCACAGGACCGCAGAACATGGCCTGAAATACCATCCGGCCCGGCAGGTTTCCTGACGTCCACACGCTTGAGTGCCCTCCGAACTTCATCCTCCGAGACAGAGATCACGTGGTTGTTGCTGCTCTGAGTAATTCCCTCTAACGCGTCACTTGGCGGAGTCGCGCTGCCGCAATTACAGTCAAAGCGAGTGTAGAAAGAGTTTAACTCATCCACAAGCAACGGATCAGCTCTGACCTCTGGAGAGGATTTAGATCCAAAAGAGCAGATGGACCTCAGACCCTGCCACATGCGCTGCGAGTCGTTGAGTTGGAAATGAGACTCCACTCGATCCTTATAACGGAGCTTTGCGGCTTTAACTGCATGCCGCAGAGCATAGCAGGACGATCTGTATTCAGTCATGTTCCCCGATAGGAGACCGGCGTTGTATGCGGCAGTGCGTGTTCACTGCAGCGCGGATTGAATTGTCCACCCACGGTTTCTGAGTTGAGAAGGACGTTACTGTTATTGTTTGTGTGGCTTGCTCTGTAAGCGTGTTGATGAAGCAAAGCGCCACATCCGTGAACTCGCTGACGTCAGCTGAACTCGCCCGGAACATGTCCCAGTCGACGTCATCAAGAGCTGCCTGTAGCGTGGTCTCTGAATGGGGTGACTTCCTGCCTCTCCGGGGGTTCCTGAACGAGCCTTTGTTTGTATTCAGGTGTGAGGAAAATGGCGGCATGATCCGATTTGCCGAAAGCTGGAAGTGGCCGCGCTTTATAGGCGTTCTTAAACGGAGAGTAGCAATAATCCAGCGTGTTTGCTCCTCGTGTAGGACAGGAGACGTGCTGGTGAAAGTTTGGCAAGACTTTCTTTAGGTTTGCTTTGTTAAAAATCGCCCGCGACGATGAACGCCGCATCGGGGTGTTTGTTTATGACGCCGCTGGCAACATCATGAAGGCCAGATAAAGCCAGCCCTGTGTCTGCCTGTGGTGGAATATAAACGGCAGTGGTGATGACAGAGGTAAACTCCCTCGGCAGATAGAATGGGCGGCAGATGATTGTTAAATGTTCCAGATGAGGCGAGCAGGACCACGAAAGAATGGTGATGTTCCTGGGGTCGCACCATTTCTTCTTGATCATGAAGCATATGCCACCACCTTTGGATTTACCGGCCTCGGCTGTTCTGTCCATCCGAAAAACAGAGAAGTTCTCCGACGGCGTGAGCCATGTTTCGGACAAACAATAGATGTCTCTCATGTCCCGTTGAAAACTTATCCTGGCTCTAAGATCGTCCATCTTATTTTCCAAGGATTGGACATTTGCGAGCAGAATGCTCGGGAGAGGAGGGCTGAATGCCCTTTTCCTCAGTCTGTTGCGGATCCCCGCGCATTTCCCACGGTGTTTCTTGATTCTTCGCCGTTGACTCTGGCCATTGTTCAACTCGGCATTCCAAAGAATCTCAGATGGCCACAGAGGATCGGTGAAAGTGTCCTGAAACAGTCCAGTGTTGAGGTAACCAATGTCCAAAAGAGTTTTGCTGTCATAGCAGATCAATGCAGTTGATAAGTTTGTAAAAATTGAGAGCAAAAGAAAGTAAAATAGTAAATAAAAGCACAGTCTTCGCAGAGCGACCTGAACGGCGACCGAACACGGCGGCGCCATCTTGTGTCTGCGTTCATTCCGTTCATGTTTACCGTTTTTCAGTGATCCAATAGCAATCGTCATCTCTAGACTGTTTGATTGTTTATATAAGTACAAAATGTAAACTATATATGCACCAGTGATATGTACACTCACCTAAAGGATTATTAGGAACACCATACTAATACTGTGTTTGACCCCATTTCGCCTTCAGAACTGCCTTAATTCTACATGGCATTGATTCAACAAGGTGCTGAAAGCATTCTTTAGAAATGTTGGCCCATATTGTTAGGATAGCATCTTGCAGTTGATGGAGATTTGTAGGACGCACATCCAGGGCACGAAGCTCCCGTTCCACCACATCCCAAAGATGCTCTATTGGGTTGAGATCTGGTGACTGTGGGGGCCATTTTAGTACAGTGAGCTCATTGTCATGTTCAAGAAACCAATTTGAAATGATTCAAGCTTTGTGACATGGTGCATTATCCTGCTGGAAGTAGCCATCAGAGAATGGGTACATGGTGGTCATAAAGGGATGGACATGGTCAGAACCAATGCTCAGGTAGGCTGTGGCATTTAAACGATGCCCAATTGGCACCAAGGGGCCTAAAGTGTGCCAAGAAAACATCCCCCACACCATTACACCACCACCACCAGCCTGCACAGTGGTAACAAGGCATGATGGATCCATGTTCTCATTCTGTTTACGCCAAATTCTGACTCTACCATCTGAATGTCTCAACAGAAATCGAGACTCATCAGACCAGGCAACATTTTTTCCAGTCTTCAACTGCCCAATTTTGGTGAGCTCATGCAAATTGTAGCCTCTTTTTCCTATTTGTAGTGGAGATGAGTGGTACCCAGTGGGGTCTTCTGCTGCTGTAGCCCATCCGCCTCAAGGTTGTGCATGTTGTGGCTTCACAAATGCTTGCTGCATACCTCGGTTGTAACGAGTGGTTATTTCAGTCAAAGTTGCTCTTCTATCAGCTTGAATCAGTCGGCCCATTCTCCTCTGACCTCTAGCATCAACAAGGCATTTTCGCCCCACAGGACTGCCGTGATACTGGATGTTTTTCCTTTTCACACCATTCTTTGTAAACCCTAGAAATGGTTGTGCGTGAAAATCCCAGTAACTGAGCAGATTGTGAAATACTCAGACCGGCCCGTCTGGCACCAACAACCATGCCACGCTCAAAAATGCTTAAATCACCTTTCTTTCCCGTTCTGACATTCAGTTTGGAGTTCAGGAGATTGTCTTGACCAGGACCACACCTCTAAATGCATTGAAGCAACTGCCATGTGATTGGTTGATTAGATAATTGCATTAATGAGAAATTGAACAGGTGTTCCTAATAATCCTTTAGGTGAGTGTATATAGTTATAGTGTAATGTTAGAAGATTGCAAGCTCAAAAAGACAGTCTTTTAAATGTTAACAAAGAAAATCTTACTGCGGCCCTAAAAGCAGCTGCTACGAAGAAACTGACAGGCAAAGTGTGTCAGTACGTAGGCGAAAAAAGAAATGAGGGGCTGCCCATAACCAGAGCCGTCATCCATTGTATACTACCAAAGAGCTGAACATACCAACCAGCGAGGCCCAAGATTTCTTTTTTCGGCTATATACTGATGCACCTGCCTGTCAGTATCCTTGAATCAGCCGCTTTGATGCAGCATAAGAATGATGTGCGCTTGCACTCTAACTTCAGGAAGAAACTGCTGTCTTTTCAGCGCTATGTGATCAGCTTAAGGAAAAAATATTAATATCCCCTGGATCAGATAGGTAACCTGTCATTGTACATAAAAAGGTGAGAAATCAGTATAGTGAAATCTACTAAATGAGAACTTCAGGTTATTTTTATGGTAGCTATGCCATAAACTATTTATTTTTGAATGTGATTGTTGGTACATTTTACTAGAATTTAACATGCTTTAATACAGACATTAAAAAAATAAAATATGAAAAATATTATTATTAAATTATTATTAAATTATTTTCAAATGGGCCTAAAGTATTTTCTTTAAAATACAAGATTTGGTCTTCAAAAGCCTTTTTCCAAAAGGTACATCTTGAAAAGGGGTCGTCTTATATTCGGAACAATACGGTATAAGTTGTTAGTAAAACCTCATAACTTCAATTTGCCTCTATCACGAGAGAAGTGCCGCAAGCGGTTTGGACCATCTCTGCTTGTTTGCAATGCAAGGGTAAACAAAGAACTGGTGTGTAAAACTACTTTTTTTCCACACAAGTATGTGTACCCTTAACTCAGTACTTAGTTGAAGCACCTTTACAGCCTCGTCTTTTTGGGTATGATGTGAGGAGCTTTGCGCATCTGGATTTGGCGATTTTTGGCTCCTGTTGGAAAGTGAACCTTCTGCCCAGCCCGAGGTTCTGAATGCTCTGGAGTAGGCTCTCTATATTTCTATATTTCTCTAATCTCTATATTTTGCCCTTGAGGTTTCCTTCTACTCTGGCAAGTCCCACATTCCCTGCTGAAAAACAGCCCCACAGCATGATGCTGCTGCCACCACACTTTACTGTTGGGATGGTATTGAGCAGGTGATAAGCAGTGCCTGGTTTCCACCATACATGATGCTTGGAACTGAGGTTCATCAGACCAGGGAATCTTGTTTCTCACAGTCTGAGAGTCCTTTAGGTGCTTTTTACCTAAGGAGAGGCTTGAGTCTGGCCACTCTGCCATAAAGCCCAGATCAGTGGAGTGTTGCAGTGATGTATGTCCTTCTGTAAATTTCTGTAAATATATGATCATGGAGCTCAACTAGAGTGACCATCAGCTTCTTGGTAACCAAGGCCTTTCTCCTTCGATTGCTCAGTTTGGCAAGGAGGACAGCTCTAGGAGTCCTGGTTGTTCTAAACTTCTTCCATTAACGATTATGGAGGCTACAAGCTTCTGTGAACCTTCAATGCAACACATTTTTATTTATTGATTTATTTTGTAGTCTTCCCCAGATCTGTGTCTTGACACAATCCTGTTAATGAGCTCTAAAGGCAGTTCCTTTGACCTCATGGCTTGGTTTTTGTTCTGATATGCTTTTTCAGCTGTTTCAAACCTTTTATTGAGAGGTGTGTGCCTTTCCAAATCATACCCATTCAATTAAATTTGCCATGTTAACTCCACTCAAAGTGTAGTAACTTCTACAAGCAAAATCAAAATGCTACTGAGCTAAATTTCAAGTGTACCAGAAAAGGGTATGAATACATAAGGCCCCGAAATACTTCAAGCAAAACTGAAGAACGCACTGATGTGACAATTTCAAACAAAATCAGGTCAAAACAAAGTTTGTTTGGAGTTTGTTTTGGGAGTTCGAAACAGCTTGCCGAAGCAAACTTTTCTACCATTGGTCCGTGGCAATTACGTACTAGGTAGGTGTGCTCTGAGGCTCTGCCTTCTTTAACGTGGAAATCTTCTCTGGTTCATTTCTTCTGTTCATTCTGTCAAGTTTAGACGTCCGCAAGTGAAAATGTACAGTAAACACACTTGAAAGCGTCAATATAGTAGAAAAAGAGGTAGTAATCCTGATGAAATGAGACACTGGCACAGTTTTTCATGTTTAATACTGTTTGCTTTTAAGCAACCTATTGTATAAAGTGCTATATAAATGACACAACTATTGTATAAAGTGCTATATAAGTGACACGACTTTGCTAGAGTGCCAAATTGCATGAGCTATCCAGAGCTAGAAAGGAAAATGGTCATGTAAAACTAAATGTGAAAATACATTTTGGCTAATATTAACTTCTTGGTGGTGATGAAATGCTATAAAAGCATAGAAAATAGCCCCTCGTCCCACCAGACACTACGAGACACATGATGCACAACCAGTAGTGTGCAGTATCCCTAGAACTGACAGGCGCTGTGAGGACCTTAAATATTATGAAACATTATTGCAGGAATGAACAGGGTTGAGAAGGCCAGCTAAGACGGAGTATGTGTGGGTCAGCAAGGCCTGGTTTATCTCTGTTTACTGTGGGATTGCGGGTTTCGAAAGTATTAGTGTAACGCACTCACAAACACACACTCGACTCAGCAACTCTGAGAATTTCTGTGAAGACTGTAAAATACAGCTGACTGTGTGTCACCGGGAAGAGAGGAAAAAGACAGGGTTAAAGGGATTTAATCCTGAGTAGATGCCCCAAATGCCCTCAAACTAACTCCCAAATGCCAGAGTGACCGACTCATACGTGTCAGAACTTTTCAAACACACACACACACACACACAAAAAAAGAAAAATAATTTATGAACCAAAGCCATTTTCAAATGACCTGAATATACGTATGAGCTTTATCTGAATACCCTCTCATTTTTTCATCAACAGATGTGTTTGAGTAACTAAACCCAAATGAAAGGCAGTAAGACCATCCATGTGAGGTTCAGAATGAAGACAAAGCTCTGGGATCACAGCAAGTCTATCAGCTGGGGAAATCATAGGGCTAAAGCCCGCTGTGTGTACAACTAGCAGCGCTCCTTTATGCTAACAGTCGTGATATTTCACAGCCGAGCCCCCTGCCAGGACCCTGCTCTGAATAGAAATGCCACATCATATTTCCTTCAGCCATTTCTTTTTGGCTGGAACAGGTTTATCAGTCAGTGTGTACGCCTGCATGAGGCATATGTCTCCAGAACAAGTCTTCCTCCAATAAGCTTTATTGTTTTAATCATTATGACAAGCAAAGTCATTCAAACTGCAATTCTGACAAAGGGCATAAGTGTTTGAATAAGTACCATCTATATGTCTTAGGCTTGCGTTGTCTAATCTGCATATGCAACATCTGTTCCTCCGTCGTGAAAAGCGTCTTAATGATGAACAAGACATATGATGTCATCAGCCGAAGCAGATGGATCACCGTCATCTATAGGTACAGCAGTGAATGACATTCTGAAGGCTTAAAGATGAGCAGATACGCAGCTGTTCGTTCAGGAAATCACACAGTCTCTCATAACCTCTCGCTCTCGCTGTGTCAGTCACTCACAAACACATGTAGACTTCAGTCTCTATTGTGTGAGGGTGAACAGACAGGTCCCTCAGAATTATTGCGCTCCAGGGAGACAGAGACACCGTATGTGTGCTCAGTGGGGACAGGAAGAGGAAGTGGGGAGGTTCTCTAGGGAACCGGGATGCCATCAGACCTCTGCGGTCTCTGTGAGTGAGCACTTTACAATGGCTACAGTAAACAAAGCTTGTAAGGCCAACAAAAGACCTTCTGTGGAAAACTGTCAATTGCATGTGATGTATAACTTACCCACCTGGGGAGTAATATTTTTCTGATACTTATTGGGAGTTTTGCAGGAAGCACACTAGGGTTTAAAACTGTGGACAAATGCATGTTCTTTTCAAAAGAAGCCCATGCCAAACCAAAGCAGTGGCTTGGAAGGGATATCTCCATCAAGGAACCATAAAACTACAGCCAAGGACTTGGTTGTGTTTGACCACAAAAGTTCTGAAAATGCAGACATGGGAGGATTGTGGAAAGTGTTGCAAAATCTAAAGGAAATGTCTGATCACTTTCCTACAACAGAAGATACACAAGACAAAAATCTTTTTGCATCTATTAATTTATGAAAAGCATTAAACTGATTTATCATTCATCAAACTTAGCAAATTTATATATTCATATTTATTTATTAAATGTATGCATTTATTCAAATGCAATAATTGCAGAGCTAAAAACTTTATTTTTATCTTTTTGGCTTTTGTTTTATGCACAAAACCATTTAAAACCATCATGACAATATAAAGAACATTTGTAAGAACCTTGGTACAGGTGCTTTAAACAGATTTTTCTATGTTATTATAGTAAACTAAAACTAAAACCATTTAAAAAAACAAAACAAAGAAAAAACATTTTAGCTAGTTGCAAAGGCAACAGTTATTTTCATTAAGCTCAACTTGATTGACTAAATAACTAAAGCTGAAAAAGATAAAAATTAACTATCAACATTTAAAAAAGGTCATACTTTATATTAGGGTCCAATACTCACTATTAACTACGACTTGAAAATGACAAACTCAAATTAAAATAAAAACATTAAATATACAAAAATAAAAAATAAAAATAAAATAATAAAAATATATATATATAATATATATATATATATATATATATATATATATATATATATATATATATATATATATATATATATATATATATATATATTGACCTGCTGCAGCTAATATTAGCTAATAGAACAATGAATCTATAAGCATTTATGATGCTTATAGATTGGAGGTGGAGCATCTATGATGTTAGATGCTCCACCTCGTCCAAGTATGCCGTCTCATTGTTGTTGGAGATGAGGCCCAGGACAACAGTATCATCAGCAAATTTGATGATAGAGGTGGAGCTGACTGTTTGTCCACACACAGCTCCACCTCTATCATGGAGGAGCTTCTTCCCCCAGGCCATCAGACTCCTGAACTCAGTCACTTAACATCACGTGACCATCGATATACTGATATTGCACTGCACTTTCTGTTCTCGTTGTTACTGTGTAACAACCTGTTATAAACCTGTTTGCACATTATACTCTTTGTACGTTTGTTAACCACATATTTATAAGTCTACAGTTTACTCACTGCACAGTTTACTTCACTTATTTTATTCCACTTCTTTATTCTTATTTTTTACTTTTTTCTTCTACTTGACTTGATTATTTATAATTCTACATATATATATATATATATATATATATATATATATATATATATATATATATATATATATATATATATATATATATATATATATATATATATATATATATATATATATATATATATATATATATATATATATATATATATATATATGAGTACTTTTTTTATTCTATTCTATTATAATTTCCTCCTTGTGTTTTTAACTGTGAATTTGCACTGTCCATGGAGCGGACCTGTTTACATTTCACTGCCGGTTGTATATTCTGTATATAACTGTGTATGTGACAAATAAAACTCTTGAATCTTGAATAACACTATCTCATTAACACTAAAATAACACTACCTTGTGGTAAGGCATCATTCTTATGTCACTGACCCAAATATATGCATTTAGAAAATCCAGCACTATCTGCAACATATAGAAATACTTGCATCCTTTTATTCACCTCTGGTCTGCAAAAAAGTCCATCATTACCTGCATTTCAATTCTCTACTGTCAACCCCTCAATCCCCTGTGCAAGCCTGCCGTTCCCATACAGAATGAATTGAAAACACTCGCTCATGCTCAGCTCACACCAGTGCACATGTAGGGTTAGCCAACCTCACCACTTCCTAATGAGAATGTCCATGTATCAGTCCCCTTAATGGGCTACAAGACTCAGCAGTTGTCCTCCTCAGCCAGCTACAGGACTGCTGGTAATCCCAGATTCATCAGTAAGCTGTCTGCTGCTAAAGACCAAATGAGAGTGAGACACCGTCCCACATGTTTATCTTAGCTTTGAGATCAAGGAAAATAAATGCACAAACACATACAGACAATCTAAATTCTGCAGTAATTAAACACAGTAAAAAAATTGCCAACACTTTATGGATTTAATCTTAGAAAAACATTTTTGCCATTGGCTATTGCATCAGCCTCTCATAGGTCTTGTACAAATGACAATGTGTTTTCCTTCTGGGTGATAGTGCGTACTTGTTGAGCTTGGGTGATATTTCAATCTCACTTCTGTTAAACATCCCTTCTGGATTTCCTTTCTGAATAAATTTGCCATTAGGGCTTTCTTGTGGAAAGTTTCTGCATGATTGCCCCACAACTGTCAAAACTTGTGAAAGACAAACAAGCTCAGGTGTCTCATTAAAGTCTGTCTCGAGTCAGTTTTACACCTACAGTATCAAATGAGTTTAGTTGAAAAATTAATTGCAGGAATAATGACCCCTCCAGCAATATTAATTATAATGCTAAAATGTATCTTTTTTTTCTTTGGTGTTGACATAGGGAACACTTGAGAAACAGAGCTCTAATAAGTGTAGCCCAATTTGTCCACAAAATCCTTAATATATACACTATATTGCCAAAAGTTTTGGGACGTCTGCCTTTACATGCACTTTAAATGACATCCCATTCTTAATCCGTAGGGTTTAATATGGAGTTGGCCCACCATTTGCAGCTATAACAGCTTCAACTCTTCTGGGAAGGCTTTCCACAAGGTTTAGAAGTGTGTTTATGGGAATTTTTGACCATTCTTCTGGAAGCGCATTTGCAAGGTCAGGCACGGATGCTGGACGAGAAGGCCTGGCTCACAGTCTTCGCTCTAATTCATCCCAAAGATGTTCTATCGGGTTGAGGACTCTGTGCAGGCCAGTCAAGTTCCTCCACACCAAACTCGCTCATCCATTTCTTTATGGAACTTGCTTTGTGCACTGGTGCGCAGTCATGTTGAAACAGGAAGGGGCCATCCCCAAACTGTTCCCACAAAGTTGGGAGCATGAAATTGTCCAAAATGTATTGGTATGTTGAAGCATTACGAGTTTCTTTCACTGGAACTAAGGAACCATCCCAACCCCTGAAAAACAACCCCACACCGTAATCCTGCAGAAAGTTGGCGACTTCTGCGCAGTGCGCCTCAGCCTGCACTGACCACGCTCTTGTGATTTTACGTGGCCTACCACTTCATGGCTGAGTTGCTGTTGTTCCCAATTGCTTCCACTTTGTTATAATACCACTAACAGTTGACCGTGGAATATTTAGTAGTGAGGAAATTTCAAGAATGGACTTGGCAACCTTATCACAGTACCACACTTGAATTCACTGAGCTCCAGAGAGCAACCCATTCTTTCACAAATGTTTGTAGAAGCAGTCTGCATGCCTAGGTGCTTGATTTTATACACCTTTGTCCATGGAAGCGATTGGAACACCTAAATTCAATGATTTGGAGGGGTGTCCAAATACTTTTGGCAATAAGTTATATTAATAATTACATACTGTAATTTGCCTGATGACTTCAACCATCTATGATGAAATCACAATGTATTCTGGCATTGCCTTGTGCATACAGAACATCCAATGTTGTCTTAGAATTTAGCATAAACATTTTTGAGTAATTTCCTGGCATAATTTGGCATATACTCGGCCTCTACTCTTTGGAAAACCATTATACCTGGAGTGTGCCAATGATCCCTAAATGCTTTCTAGGTAGACAGCTCACTAGGATTTGTAACAGATACTGCAACACTTGTATAAGGGATGACAGTGGTAACAGTGCCAAATAGCTAATTTGTATCTCCTTGAAATGGGGAAAATACAGCAAAAGGAAACCTCAGGGTCACGGTGCTTGTCCCATCCATTTCCTCTTGATAGTGTTTTGCGGAGGGTGATTCAACATTGAAAAGGGGAAGGAAGGATGAGGAAGAGGAAACATGGTAGCAAAGCCATCATCCTTCACTGTTAGTCTATCTGTCATTGATCTGCTCAAAACTCCCTCCTTTCGTTTGCCCATAGGGTCTCAGCAAATCAAGACTCAAGGCCAGAGAGAGAGAGAGAGAGAGAGAGAGTCTGTGACAGACGGTTAATGCAGCATATAGTGAGACCGCAAAACACACACTGGGCTTTAATGGTCACTTAGCTTCTTTAGAGTTGAACAGACTGAAAAGACAAAAAACTGCCGTTTTATCAGAGTCTGGTAACAGGATAGAACAAAGAGAGACTGTTAAAGAGGGAGTGAGAGAGACACTCCTGGACAATCAATGATGCGATGTTAAACAAGAGCTGAATTGATTCACTTGATGTGCTTGCCATGTATAAAAAAAAAAGTAAAAAAAAAAAAAAGTAAACATTTAGTTCTGACAGTGTTGAGGGCCTGTAGCTATGGCATATAACACACAGTCGTAGTAAAGTTTTATTCAAGTTGCACCTAAATAACTAAAAATGAACTTGATTTGTAAACAAGATTTGACTTGAATTCCAATTTACATCCGTGAACAGATGGTATTACTAAATGCAATAATAAAATGTATTATTATAATTATTATTATAATTATTATTATTATTATTATTATTATTATTAAATCTGTAAATTCAAGTACAACCTTATAAACTTTATTTTGACTTCAAAAGAAATTCCTAGAAAAAGCAATTACAGGTCATATTTTACTACTCAAAGAGAGAAAAGAGGATTATTCTGATGTTCTGGATTTGGTCAGTTTGGCATATCTTCCATCTAAAAATATTTTTTCTTCTATCAAAAAAAATTTATTTAAGTTGGTCTCTACTCTTAAAGTAACTTCTCATACAGCTACTGTATACATTTTTTTACACAAAATTTATGGATGATCTCATCTCAATGCATTATTTATGGTACATTTTAAATTGCTTCATCAAACATAAAAAAAAAAAAAAAAAGAGAGAAATCATGTCCTTTCCCCTCACAAACAATAAATGCATCTGTATCATTTCGCTTTCATGAGGTGCAAGAAAATTCCAGTGGTCTTCTTTGCCTGAGGGCATTTCTGTTCCAATCCGACAAAGATGTACATTCAACTGAGACTAATTTCATTAACCACCAGCAAGAAGTATAGTGCTGTCATTCACACACAAACCAGAAAAATAAGAAATATTGTATTACCCAGAGTCTTATTACTGTCTCTTTATAATTGACACAGTATTAGATATTATGCAAAACACAATCCAACTACATAAGTGAGTGCAGCTGGGCTGGTATTAGCTGCAGCAGGTCTGTAAGCACTGCAAAAGCCTGGATAAACAGAGCTGAGAGCCGACCGGCCGGGCCTGCATGCAGAGGATCTTGAGGGAAAAGAGGGATTTAATGCGAGGGAGTGACGGAAGCTGCACTGGTCAGACATGAACTCACTGAGACACATGGCCAGATGGGTATCTGCTTGTCTTGAGCCGGTGAGGTCATAGTGATGCCAGAATCATGCCAGCGTGCAACGTGACAATACTTCAACTGTATTTTACTGAAGCTTAGCGTTGATATAAATATGACAAAAATAGCATGGCTATATTAACAAGAAAACAAAAATGAGAAAGAATATGACTGTTACAAATAATCTAATAAAAGTCAATAATGTCTGGGAATTGAAGCGCTTTGCTTACAGGTAATTAACTCACCTAAGAATATCCTATATGAGAGTAATCAGATATATTATAAAAAAAAAAAAAAAAAGAGATTACATTTATGATTCAAATGTGCTCTGTATTAAAACATGTCTAAAACACAGACAATGAATATCTCAAACAAAGAATTCACAATATCGTGTTCCAATAGTATAATTATAATGTTATTTCAGGAGATCGTGTTTTACCAAGAACAATTTTCACTTGTTAAATGTTGATATACGTTTAAATTAATATTTAAAACTTTTAAACAGTTTCTCAAAATGTTATTTTCAACAACAATTAGATGCTATTTTAGTAAACTGATTAAAATAAAAATGACATAAAATATTAATTCAATTTAAAAGATATTTTAACAGACAAAAATGTAAGATATTTAAATAGCCAAAAACTGACTCAAACTAAAAACTGTGTAGACTGTAAAACTGTGAAGCCAGCTACACTGATCTAGTCATGTTTTTGTCCTACTGGATTAACTATAGGAACTTTACACACGCACTTGCATTTGTCTGCCGCGGATGTATTCAGAGAATTTGTTCTGCAAAGGTAATTTATTCAGAGACGATCAGCTTTGAAAAATTCATTTTTGTGTGGAGCATGCAAAGGCGCAAATTATGTCATCAACAGGAGTTCACTTCCACGATTTAGAATGGACTGATCATAACAACTGCAAACCATAGTTCACTGCACACCAGATCAACCATTTCAAGAGGACCAGAGTCGGAAAACCTCTTTCACACCTACCAAACAAACATGAACCACAAACTGGTGTGAAAGTGCTGTAAAAGCTTGGTTGGGCTTTTGTGTAGAGCTTAGCAGATCTTCTGTAATGCTGATTCGCTGTCGCTAATAATCAAATCCCACTCAAAAGCACATGACTCAAGCCCGTGGTGGCTTTTATTGGGTGTGGATCAAAGGCCCAGTACTGATGGGGGAAAAATGATCTTGCAAGAGAGAGCTCATGTCATTGTGCTCTATATCTGAAGTATGTTTCTAAAATGATTCTTTCATTTGGAAGGCACTCTACCACCTTTCAGCAGTGAGCAGGTGGTGGACTGAGCGAAAAAGTGTGTGTTTGTAGTGATGAGATGTCTTTGTAGTACATTCTGTACATGCATTAAGAGAGAGCAGCAGATGGTAGAGGAAAGTCTGGGATAGAGTCATACCACCATTACACTCGTACCCAGTATCACCCACACCACAGCATCTCCAGTGGTGGTGGTAGGGCAGGGATTGATCTTACAATGGAACTGAATCAACACTGAACTGACAGCTGAACAATGGCACTATTTTCTCTACTATTTGCTTTACAGCCGAATTGACCTCTGTTTGCATCAGTTAATCATTATTTTCCTGTTGATCACTTCACTAAACAGACACCTTTGACCGTTTGCCTCATCTGCTATTTCAGCATCTCTCACAGTTTTTTTTTTTTTTTTAATGCTGTGTCATTTTAAAAGAAGTTTAACTTTTAAAACCATGTCGAGACCCTGCACACTTTTCCATGTTGTTTGTGTTTTTAAAAGCATAATTCGCATAAATTCGTTTATTGAGTAGAATCAAAATTAACACTAAATGCAGTTTTACTACCAAAAAAAATCTTAACGCTATCACACTGTCAGTCAAAATCCAATTATTTGTGCATCCGATTGGAATCTGATCTAAAATTATTGACATCCACATTGTGTAACTGTTCAGATCCAATTTGTGTGTCCATGCCATTTTTCGTTTTCAGGAATATCTGCATTGATTTCCGTGGTACCGGCATTGAGTTGGTAGGCATACGCCAAAAACAACAACCGCAATATGGAAGGGTTTGTAATACAGATGTTGCCTTATTTACAGCATGACAACGTGTAGCTGTCGCACGTTGCGCCTTCTGGGGCAGTGGCAGGAACATATCAGCTTTTCATCTCCGGCTTTCATCAAAAATGCCTCCATTATAATTGTCATTTTCTGCTCATCAGGCACTTTGCAACAACACAACTTTGTTTCTGCAGCAACTTTTAGCATGTTCTCTGTAACTACATCTGACGTTTATGTTTTACATGGCGTGAGAAAGACATAAACCATGAAAAATCCAATCAGAGCGGTCAGACTGAAACAGATTTCCAGAAATGCGAAATTTGAATAGGATTTCAAACCACATATGAATGTAGCTCGAAACAGATTTGTAAAAATCACATTTCATTTCATGCTGTTCACACTTGCTAAATCTGATCAGAATTTTTATCGGATATGCACAAAAATCGTATTTGGACTGACAGTCTGAAAGTAGCCTTAGAAACTAAATGATGACTTAAAAAAGGGATGAAAATATTGAAAATGTTGCTTAAATATATCACCAGCAAAACCATTGTGATCCTATGTTAAACATTCTACATCCCTAGTAGTGAATATACAACATTTGGCCATCTCTCTCTGGCTTTTACTAAACAAAGCCATCAGTATTGACTTCATTTCACCAAATGGAGAACATACCCTGATCATAATCAGGTTTCAGCATCAACAAATACCCACTGCCTTTCATCAGGCCCAATTACCTCTTCACTAGGAGCCGAATACATTTCCCCTTTTAATATGAGGTCTCCAAGAGCGGCGTGTGCGATGGCAAGAGACTCATGTGGAGTACGATCAACCTCTTGGCTTACGGCACACATGCTAAAGTGCACTTTTTACCCCACGCATGCATATGGAAAGGACCATTCACCTTGCAGACCGCAGCATCATTAAAGGCAACACAGGGGTAAAAGCAAAGCACAGACACTCACATAACCTCTTAAACAAAGAGACATCTCTATGACCGCTCCGATGGAAGCCGACAGCCAGCTAAAGGCAGAAAGGCTACGAGTGAAGTTTGTCCATGAGTAAATGGATTCTGTTTAAGTGGAGATGAAAGTAAACCATTGAGACAAGGACGCTGTAAAAGACTAAGGGGTCTGGATTGACTTCCATAACCTTGTCGCTCAGGAAGCAGCTTTATTTACTCGTAAAGAGGCCAAGACTGGAAACCAGGCCTCGTGGGCCCCGAGACTTCAGAGGGCTGGTGATACCAACATCAAAGGTTTATTGAGGAAGTAATGCAGGTATAGTAGTAACAAGAAGGTCTGGATATGAGATTAAGTAGCAGAGAGGCCAGCGTCCTGGCTGGATCGACTTCCTCGGTTTGTGTAGGACGAGTCAAAGAGGAGGGCGCTGTCACAACAACATTATCGCATGCGCTAACCGCTCGTCTTCACAGCTGGAGTTCTGGGAGAGATAAGGCTTTGTCAGGACCCTTATTACCCAGCCTGGTGCCATTGTTAGCTGGCTGTTTTGAAGTACACAAAGCCGCCTGCTTGAAGGGGTACGCAAGTCTTTTGTTAAAAGCTCCGCACTCCATTTTTAATCTGCCTCTGTCGTGCAAAACCACTACAAACCGAACAGGAAATGAGTCCTCATTCTTTCTCCTTTGTTCATGGAGTCATATCTAATATCACTATTACTATTTCATCCAACTGGAGCAGCAGACAAAGCTCTATCCCCCACCGGGCAGCCGTGCTATTGGAGAGAGATTAGGGCTGACTGTGAGAAGTGTGCGTGAGGTCCTCGGCGTGTGGCTTTTGAAGAGCGGCGGAAGGTTGTAAGACTCTTTCTGCAACAGCTCACCTGGCAGGTAGAAATACGGCAGGTAGTCAGACAGATGTAGAGCGTCCAACCCACCTGCTGATTCTCCCTTCCCTTTTTCACATGGGCCAAACTACCACTGCGTCTTCAGTGAGACATCACTGCACATTGTGCCTATCTTCATCTCTCTCAAGTGACCTCCTCCTGTCATTCCATTCACATCATCTCTATCAAACTGTTCTATCTCCTGACTGTCTGAAGCCTGTCCTTTATCCGCAGACTGATAGGACTAGTGCTCTATGGATTTTCATTGGCCAATGCAGAAATCTAGAGCGGAGGATAACCAATAAAATGTATATACCATTGTTAAAAAGAAATTAAAGTCACCATGAAATCTTATTTTTTAAATGAAATATTGCATAATTTGTCCGTGCACATCGTTATTTTTTTGAAGTCATGTACCCTCGTGATCTTCTCTGATGACGTGTTCACTGGCTCAAGGGAGGGACAATAACATCTCCCCTCCAGCAACCTATCATCACATGAGATTGCAGCAAAAGCAAATGACAATGATCCAACAATCCAATCAATTCCAGATGGACCAAGTCTCGACCCGCCTCTTTTTCTCTTCTCGAGAAGCTGTTTCACTGATACTGAACACATGCGTTTACTTTCTCAAATGTTTATGCTCACATAACCGACTATGTTTACCAGGATACCCGTTTTTTTGGGGGTTTACATAATTTTGTGTGAATTTGTCTGCTCAAGTGCAAGAAGAAGTGAAGAGAGCTCAGTTTAGTATTGGCAAGTAACGAAATGAGCTCCCTTTCACGTCTACTTGCGTTTGAATACTTAAATTGTCAAAGGGTCATGAAACCCAAAAACTCATTTTTTGAGACATGCACAGATATGTACAGACTGCACATTGCTGAAAACACTAAAAGCACTCATAAATGTTACCAATAAGTGGAAATTGGTTATTTTTGCACTTTTCTGAGCAATTTCGTTCTTCCGGGTTGAAAAGCAATGTCAAACCAACTTCACGCAATGTCAGCCGGTCCTCTGCATTATTCAAGAGAATTAACTCTTTTAACCCAATCACTGCGCTGTCCTACGCATGAGATCGCATTACAGTGGAGAATGCGAACAACATAATATTATTAGACCTTTTAAATGTTCTACTAAGTTTCTCCCTCGTTTTGGCAGTTTGATGTTATATAGGGTTAGATTTTTAAAATGCATCAAGGTTAAGGCTGAACGATTAATCGCATGTCCGTTAATATCACGATATGATAAAACACAATTTTTTTTAACCGCAAAGGCTGCGATTACACTTTGGTCACGTGACACGCGACAGTAAAGCAGTCAGCTCTGAGGAAGCATCAACTTGGCACGTTACACTACATAACAGTTTGTTCTATCTAATATTTTGTTAGTCAATCTATACAATAGTATGTTTGTATATACTATTATATGTATATAACCCCCCTCCCCCACACTCCACACTCCCACTTTTCCACAGCTTTACACACCCATTTTCAGAGACTTTTTGCAACTTTGAGGTATGAACGACCAGTAGGCCTGTTGCAATAATCAATATATCGTACAACATACGTACATGACCTCAATAATTTTTTGTGATGCAATATATCGCCCATAATGTTTACATAATAATGAATGTCACCAACATTTTACTCGATTGTGCTGTCATCTTGTATGTTTTCTGTGACGGAGGCGAAAGTGGTTCTCGGGCAGTTCCTTCATACACAGAGCGGTTATCGACAGGTGGAAATATTATGTCGGTTATCGACAGGTTATTTCAGGGACGATATATATGGCGAAACAAAAAGAAGTAGTTATTGTGACAGAGACAGGCCTAACGACCAGGCTAAAACAGGGGGGTCATGACGCAGCGCTGGCCTGTCGACTATCCCGAGCATCGTTCACGTTCATGCATTGTTAGAATACATAAAATGTTACTGGCCAACTGGCGAGTGACACTGTTTCACACATATATATGCTCTCCCATTCCTCTCCTTGCAGCTTTGTTCCTAAGATCGACAATGACAGCGTTCTCTACCTTCTGTCACCATCTTTTTCTTCCCTCAGCCCTTTCCTTTTCTCCATCTACCTTTTTTCTCTTTGTCTCATCATCCGTCACTCCTCTATCAAGGTTTCTATCTCCTTTGCCTTTTTTTTTTTTTTTTTTTTTTTTTTACACATTTCAATCACTCGCTCTTTCAGCTTTTGCTCTTAAAATGTATCTACAGTCATCTTTCACTGTCTGTGAGCTATTCTTCCCATACATTAATCTCCCTGACTACCGTATCTCAGTCCAGACAGTCAAGTGACACACAGAGACGTCAATCCATCAGTCACTGAGTCAAGCAAACAGTTTAGAAATGCAAAGCTTAATGCGTGTCGCCTGCAAAATCCAGCAATTGCTCACAAACCAAATAAAATCATTACTGTCACCGCGCATAAGGTGCACAATTTTGTGCATTTGGAGATCTTGCACGTTTATTTAAATCCACTGAAGGGTTTTAATCTCCTGTGTGCAAGCAGAACTAGTGGTTTGTGGGTAATGAGTCGCAGTCATGCTTCAGACCACTGCATACTAACTAATCAGTGGCAATGATGCAGTGAAGGGTGCGTTCAACACAGCATGCACGAGAGACGTAATTGAACAGTGAGAGGACTAATTCACCAGAGACTTTACTAGAACAATGTGTGAACAAGTGTGAACAAGTGTGAATTGTCTTTAATACGGTGAAATATAGATGTCATCATTTACCACAGCACAAA
Source organism: Paracanthobrama guichenoti (assembly GCA_018749465.1). NCBI lineage: Eukaryota > Metazoa > Chordata > Actinopteri > Cypriniformes > Gobionidae > Paracanthobrama > Paracanthobrama guichenoti. The sequence continues at coordinate 25,023,250 of CM031951.1, forward strand.
AAAAGGGCTTAGATATAATAAAGTGGCCAAATGCGGGTGATATTCCGCTTATCAGCAAACACGGAGAGGAAAGCGATTACATTTAGTGAAAAATGCTCACAAAATGCTAAATATAATCTAGATTAACAGTGCAGTCATATTGAGAAATAATGATCACTAACATGGTTTGCATTGTTTTTTACTTTTTGACATTATTTTTGATAAATTTGTCCAATTATATATACATTATCGAAAAACAAAAACAAAACAAAAATGTTTAAAATGTGTTACAGGTTTAATCTTACGTTGGATAGTGTGTTTACGCATCTAACATGCATGAATTAGATGTTATCAGTGTGTTTGAATAATTTAATTAATATTTTAACTATAAAATTAAAAAGTGCACATGAACAATTGTTTAAAATGTACATTTTAAATGTAATAATACCTCACAATCATGTTATTACTATATTTTTGATCAAATAAATGCAGCCTTGGTCAGCATGAAAGCCTTTTTTTCTAGAAAACATTTAAAAATCTTACTAATCCCAAAATTTTGAATGGTAGTGCACATACATTAAAATACATTTAAAAATACATTCAAATTGAATGCATTACTTATTACTTCTTAATTTTACTGTAAATCGTGTGCGACTCCAAAGACTTGCCCGTTATAGGGAAAAAATTTAACCGTTTGATGGACGCCAACTATTGAGTCATAAATTTCTCTCACGCTGCAGTGAATTTATCTAAATAAATACATGAAATATGTTGACAATGGAGGCTGTAGCTCATTTCCTGTGAGGGGCCAAAGTTTGAGTGGCACTGCTATGGTAATGGCCAAGTGTGTGCGGTTCTCAGCGTTTGGTTATTTACAGAAAGTGCTGAGTGAGGTAGAATTTGGATGATTGTGGATCGACGGGCACTACGCTAAGGGAGATACAGGAAGAGCCGACACACAGCTGCACAGTTGTAGTCCCTGACTTCACACAGCCCTGCATGCTCCAGCACTTCCTGTAGGAGCGCCCTGACCTCATGCGCCACTTCCTGTCCAGCACTGAATCAACAAGCATGGATAAGAGCAGGAAGTCAGACTACAAGGTGGGCAGAAGGGTGTGTGCAGAGAGGCCAGCGCTCCGGCGGCGGGTGTGTGGGTCGCCAGGTTCATCAGGAAAGATATCAAACAGACAAAAACAAAGGGAGGGAAAGTTGAGGGGAGAGAGAGTGACAGGTGAAGATGTCTGAACATCCAAACAGACAAAAGCTAGCATACTTACACGTCCCACAGGGATTGAGACAAAGGCAGGAAGCTCAGGACTTCCCGTCCTCAAGGCTTGAGGAACTACAGCGTGACTATGACCTTCCATGGCTAAGACAGCAAACAGAGCCCTGTTGGGCTTTAGAGACAGACATGACAGTGCAGAGGCATGTGTCCTCAGAGAGACATGATATCACTGCAGATGACCCAAATAACATGCCACTACATTTCCTGTTCGTCTGAAGCACAGGAAGTGCCCAGTTCGCTCATTGTTTAAAAGCTCCATTATATACGTGGGTTTGTTTGATTCAGTGATTAAATATCTGAGATGGTATATGAAAGGCTGTGGGTTCGAACTTCACAAGGTGATGCATATGATATTACCACTGTGCTCTTGAGCAAGACACTTAAAGCAATAGTTCACCCAAAAAATGAAAATACTGTCATCATTTACTCACCCTCATGCCATTTCAAAGCCATAAGACTTCCGTTCATCTCCGGGACACAAATTAACTTTTTTTTTATATTCTCTCATAATTTTTGTCCATCCATTGAAAGTCCAAGCAAAGTCCAAATTTTTCAAGCTTAAAGTAAACCGTATAAATCAAGCAGTTCTCAGTAGAGATACGATTTATTTATATGATAAAAAGTTTTAATTCAGGCATGTATTCCCATTCAACATTGATCAATGCACGGACATATACACATCAAATATAGAAAATTCTGAAGTTTTTGCTTGACACATCAAAACCAATGAAATTTGTGTTCCAAAGGTTACATTTTACAGGTTTGGAGCGACATAAGGGTGACAGAATTTTCATTTTTGAAAAAAAACACAAACTGTCCCTTTAACACAAGATTCTATAGCAGGACTGTCCCTATAAGAGTGTCCAACCAAAAAAATCTGCTAAATTCTACTAACGTGGGGACAGTTTGAGGAGAACACAATCCAGGAAAAAGACATATAAATATAACATATAAAAGACATAAAAAGAGAGAATGAAATGAGTTGGGGGACTCCCGCAAAATAGAAATATCTAAAATAAAAATATCTAAAAAAACAAATAAATTGTTATTCATCTATTGCACAAAAGCAACAAGAACTTAAATAAAATAAAACGATTTACAGACGCAAGCATAGGCCTTAAGTGCGTAAGGTGTGTAAGCATAGGTGTGTGTAAAGCTGGACAAGGGAAAAGCTGCCCATAACTGCTGGTCTAGGATCAGTTTTCTCTGTAATAACAGCATATTGGTGAAACAGATATGACAAACAATTTATTTTTATTTTTTTGCGCTCTGGAGAGTGTCAAAGGTTTCTATTTACAATGTGTTTTTGCAGCGTTGAGCAATGTAACCAAATTACAGACAAGTCTGTTGATTTCTTGAATGCAGTGGCCAATCAGTGGCCAATTAAGTTAGAATCCACTCACCGGTAAAGAGTTTTTGTTCAGTGCTGAGACTTGAAGGCTCTTATTATAACGCGGATACTCTTATTATAACAAACAAAATATAGACAATGTAAATAAAGTATTAATTGTGCAGTGTAGACAGCTTCATGATTATAACAGAACTTTGTGAGATCGCGATTAACTAAAATGAGTGACCTTTTTTTTTTTTTTTATAGGGAGCATTTATGCAGGGATGTGTAGGATGTGCAAGGCAAAACTGAAAAATCTGTCCCACGCTGGTCTCTTGATTAGAGGCTCATAACTCTTGTCAGTGTTTCCTGCAATATCACTTTGAAAGTACAGCATCATGCGAGTTGGAAGTCTAAATGTAACGTGAAACACCAAAAACAGCATCTTTCTATTGCATTGTCTTTGTGGGCTGCACACACACACACACACACACACACACACACACACACACAAGAACCAAGCAAACAAGCACTGCAACCAGTGCAGTCCAACTCACAGACAAATGAATCAGAAAATCAGAATTTCTGTAGGAAACACTGCATTATCTTCCACAAGCAACCCAAGCTTCTTGCAGTGTTTAAGAATAGGATGTCTGTTTTGTATATTCAAGCATGTTATGCAATGCATGCACTGGAAAGGAAGAAAAGACCAAGAGAGGAGAAGACTTTAAGAAAGGTTTATTAGGAAGAGTTAGCTGTATAAGACATGGTGTCTACCATAGAAATGATGACTGTTGCACAGCATTAGATTTATTGTAGTTACACAGAGAAGACTCTTACCAGCTCACGTGGAAGGAACATGTCTTCCTGTCTGGCCACAACCAGACACACACTGTCCCCCTGCTTAGTACTGCGTAACATGGCCACCAGTTCCTCCTGAGAACGGCCTGTAATGTCCACACCGTTCACCTGAACACATGCATGCACTCAGTTTCAATGGATTTCATATGCAGCTTCACACTGAGTTTTCTTTTTTTCATTTAAAGAAGTCACACAGATTACCATACTAGAAATACTCCATCTTACACCAGAACGAGACTCACTTCTAGTATCCTGTCACCTGACTGCAGGCGGCCATCTTTGACAGCAGCTCCTCTTGGTAAGATGTTTTTGACCAGGATGGGGCCAGGCCCGTGCACTGAAGAATCTCTGGTCACAACGGTGAAGCCCAGACCTTCAGGACCTGTGAGGAGATTGAGAGAGATTAAAGTGATTGACAGATAAAACCCAATCTGTCAGCAATAATGCATGTGTGAAGCCTATTCTCTTCGCAGTCAGCACACTTATGTCAGCAAGGAGTCTGTGAAAGAGCCCATCACCTAGAAATCTTCACGTCATACTTGAAGTGTCATATGGGTATAAACAACTGATAAACATCTAAAAAAAAAAAAACTAAAAAAAAAAACATTCACATAGTCACAAGCCATCTCATTGCTCCTCAAGTGACAGTAAAGACATTTATAATGTGACATAAAATTTCAAGTAAATGCTGTTCATTTGAACTTTCTATTTATCAAAGAAACAAAGCACAGTTTACACACAAACTGTTTTTAACATTGATAATAATTAAAAAATGCTTCTTGAGTAGCAAAAGTATATTATTTTTAAAGGATCATGTGACACTGAAGACTGGTGTAATGATGCTGAACATTCTGCTTTGACATCAAAGGAATATTTTTCATCACAATTTTTTTTAATCAAATAATCCAGTTTTTGGGAGAATAAGAGTACAAAAACATTAACCCTTAAATGCATATCTCAGGTCTTTAGCGACCTGGGACGTCATTAATTACACTCCTTCTCATTCATTTTTTAAAGTTAGACATCAACCATCTTAGTATTTCTCAATCAATTCATTATATACACAATATAACAAGAAAAAAAAAATACAATTATAAAAGAATGCCTGTTTTTCCACTAGTTTTTTGTAAAAAATGTATAGGGTCACTAATGACCCAAGATGTGTAACAGTGTACCTATATTTTTTTCTGCACGACAATTTAATCTTTAATGATGGAATAAGTGCAATGTCTGATATGCAGTGATGAAGTGATGTTTCACTCATACTTACTGCAAACAAAAAAACAAAAGAATAATAAGTATAATCTGCAAAACTTGAAATGGCTCAGCGATTTACTGCAGAGCAAGTACTGAACACATTCAAATATTAGTGAATGTGTTTGAATGTGAATGTGTATTGATTTTGAAGATGTTGAAAATTATAGTTTTGAGAATATATGCGTGAGATCGCGAATATGAGCCAGATGCTGATTGTACTTGGAAATGAGCTCTGACGAGGACAGTGATGATGGTATAAAACATCTGCTCAAACTGAACCCTTCCAAGCTCCAAAAGCTAATAAAATAAGCTTTATTTTATTCTTCTGTAATTGTCTAATATTAGGAGAGTTTTATATTATCACGGCAGGTAAAGATCCATTCGTGTTAGATATAGATCCGGGTCGCTAAAGCCCCGAATATGTAAGAATGACTGGTAAATCAGGGTTAAAGGGGTCATCAGATGGACATTTTCCACAAGTTGGTATAATTCTTTAGGGTTTTCATGTAAAGTCTGTAACATACTTTGGTTAAAATTCCTCAATGTTTGTGTAAAACAACACCCTTTTTACCTCCTCAAAATCAGCTCTGTTGACAGCGATCCGTTTCGGCTCTTTAAATGATAACAAGCTACTGCTCACCCCACGCCTCTTCCGTGAGGCGCGTCGACACAAGACAGGTGAAGTGCTGCCTTGGCGGACAGTGTACAACTGGCTGAGGGCAGAAATATGCTAATATGGGACAGTCTGTCAGCGGTCGTGGGCTGAGCATGAGCAATATGACATCATATTGCTCAGAAAATTAAAAATAATTTTTAGGATTGTATGTTTGAGGATTAAAAAAAGGAGTGAATGGATTTGTATCACTGTAGGGTGGTTGTGTCCACACACTGCAAAGACACATTCATATGCAAACACCATATAAAAGTGAATTTTTTCATCCGGTGACCCCTTTAAAAAGATCTAAACACCCTCACACTTTTGAATGCAATATTTAAGTATTAGTAGTTTGCAACTGTTTTAAATGAGTGCACATCTTTAACATTGTAAAACATCCATGCAATGTCATTCAAACAACCAAAAAGCCAATTTTCTTTAGCAACAAATGTACTGCAAATGAGCTAACACTTTAAATGTGAAAACACAAAGATGAAATAGATATTTGAGTGAGATATTTGCACCATTGAGTTTTCATAAATATTCCAAAAGGATCAATCATACTTTAAATTCAGTTTCCAAAACAAAATGCTGCAGAAAACTGGATGGATTATAAACACCTCAAACCTCAAAGAATCGTTAGACTGTCTCTATAAAACTCCTCATAAGCCCTATTCGGACTGTAATTGTTTCTCATGGGGTCGTAAGGTATTTTTAACATTTACAGGGGCTAGTCTGTGATGTTTTTCTCCCACCACCCGCGTAAAAACCCCAGCCCGAATTACCTGCTCTCTTTTGACAAACATCAAGTTTGTGCAGTAATTTAATTGCTGTCTGAATCCACATCTCTGAATTTATAAGAGGATCAATCCAAAAGTAATTTTGTAAATCCTTTTTGACCACTACTAAGCACCATATGATAAATGTTCCGCTTTGGATGCATTTTAAAGATCTAGCCTACTCTTTTATAACTGAAATGCTGGAGGAACAATATTATTTCATATCACCACTCAGACTACATACTGTATATTGGGGTGGGTCTGTCTGAGGCCTGTCAGGGAGAGTCGGGCTGATAAAGTCCGTCCTTGTGCGAGACTGAGATTAGAGTCACCTGGCTTCAGAAACTGAAGTTTAATTTCACATATGAGCACATTTCAAAGAGCCAGAGTGAAAGGGAGAGTGAGAAGGGAGAAGTAATGTTAAAAACCATACAGATTTCTGGAAGCAAACCACCTTGACCCACAACAGAAACATCACTGGCCATATAAGAACGACCTCACAAAGCTGGTATTTACACTCTTCAGATGAAATTCCACAAAAACAAAAACTCTTAATGGTTAAAAAATAAGCATCTAACAAGAAATTATTCCTGTGAATCCTTTCAGCCTAGACTAAAGGAAGATATTAAAGGAGGAGGCTGCTGTCTAACACAGGTGGTGGTCCATTTAAACTGTGCTGCCGCCTTGACCTGTGCATATTGCTTCTTACGGCGGTCTTGATGCTGTCACGGTGACTGATAGGTAGATTAGAGAACAGGCTATAGCCTCCCGTGTGACATGAGGCACGTCTTTAGGGCGGATATTTCCAGTCCTGTCCCTGAGCTCAGGGATAAAATGATGGACAGAGCGTATGGGTGAAGAAACTAAAGAGTAGACCGCCTCAGGGCCAGTGGTTGTTCTTTAACACGCTCTGCATCAGACTACAGAGGACAATACATATTCGAAGCCAGTCTGTGGAAAAAATGAGCACAGCTGGAGCGTTCAGACGGCATTTTATGCTCGTCATTTAGCACAATCGTTTTACGGTCAGCACTTTTTTGTTCCAGCGATGAATTTATATCATCATTAATGGCAGAATCAATAAGAACTTAATAGACATCGCAGCCTGAAATTATGGCTTCGTTCATTCGGTTAGACTGCCAAAACCCCCCACTACAAAGTTGACCAATGTTGGAGTGAGGGAGAGAATCATATTAAAAGGAAGTACATTCATTTAAAAGATCTAGCAGGAATTTCTTTGCTCTATGAAAAAAGTATGCAAGCATACTTGTATGTAAGGTTTTTCAAACAGGGGACTGAGGACACTTTTAATATCCCAGGAAACAGTAATCTCAGGTCTTACTACACTGTAAATAAAAACAAAAAAGCACATCCATATTTCCTAGTTTACATGACCTTTTGAGTCACATATACTAAGAAATGTGAATGACTTGAAACTACATAAAAACACAATTGAGGAAACCGAATTCCCAAAATGTTGTTCCAACTAGTCAAACAGTTTGTCTAACCAAAATCATTTCAAATTGAACAATATTACTGAATTTATTTTAAACTATTGTTTTGTTATTACTGTTAGTTATTTGTTGTGATGTACACATGTAACATGTGATGTTATCTTTTTACATGTGTTGATTGTCACGTGTCGATTGTCACCGTTCATTTAATGAACTGGAACAGCCGACAGATACCACAGATTTCCCAGATTCCCATTGGCTGCTCTTGCTGCTCCTGTCATCCTAAATCGTTTATTAAATGTTTTTGATTATTTTATGATTGTAAAAGATGATTTTACATGATTGCCATTGAATTAAAAAATATTGAACTGTTCCTGTCCTATAAAAGAGATTTTAGAGTGCATTTTTATTATTTAAAATGAAAAACCTTCACTATCAGGTTGATTGACCCAGCACTATGTCAAAAAAACAACTCAGCAAATGGATTAATGTATAAAACCCAACAAGCTGGGTCAAAATAACCTGCACTGGGTTGCCAAATAACCTAGAAATGGTTGTTTTTCAGCATTTATTAGAGTGCAGAAATATTTGCTTTTGATAAGATGATTGCATCTTCAGAAACAAAAATAGTAGTTCACTTCACATATTAAGTGTCTTGTAAAACTAAACAAAAAAGAAGAAACATTCCCTTTCAGGATACTCTATTTTAAAGATAATTTTTGTAAAATTCCAGCTTTATAGATCTTTATTGGAAAGGGGTTGAACAATTTTTCAGGTTTGTGCAATGAACCATAAACCATTATTGCACATGCACCTGTGGAACAGTCCTTAAGACACTAAGGGCCAGATTTACTGACAGCTTGCAAGCCAGCGCAAACATTTACATCTTGTAAAACGGAGCATAATAGGTGCCCTTTAATATCAATAATTGAATAATAATTAAAAAGCAAAACGATTAAAAATATATATTAGAAAGTGGAACTGGCAGCCACCTACTGGTTACAATGGTAATTTAATGTCTTTTTATTTTTAATTAAGTTTGAGTTCTTACACCTTGAAACTTTTAGTTTTATAAATGGGGATAATCTTTGAAGGATGAAAAAATTATATTTTCATAATCACATTAAAAATAACAAATACGATAATATTAGCCTTTTGAATTGCTGGGAAAAGATGTGTGAAGTACTTGAAAGCATTTTACTATTTCTGCCAATATTCCGAATTCGTGGTTTCCACGTCAGTGCTGTTTAATCTTATCGAGATCTACGGTTAATAATGGAGAACTCCACGCTGAATTTGAATGCTTCTCACTAGATCTCAAAGTGATGTTCTTAATTCTGAGACAAATTCAAATGCTTTCTTTCCTGGATCTCCTAGCACTGTGTAGTAACAGTGTCACGTGATCAAGATCGGCTCATGAGTAGCTCCAGCTCGCGGCTCGCGCTGTAGCTGCACTGACATTGGTCCAAACTGATAAATGGTCTGTGAAGCACAAATGAGTAGCGCAGTTTTGTTCTGCTTTCATTAAGTTTGCCATTTCTATGTTGGGCAACGTTGTGGTGGCCACACAAGCGCGACCGCTAACAAAATTTTGCCGCAGTTTAGTCGCAGTCTGGAACCCTGCGTTAAGGTCATGGCTAGAAAAACTTAGGACACTAAATAGACCTTTCTATTGACATCTGCAGTCCTCATGCCTTCTGCAGCAGATCTATAGCGTGTTCAAGCAGGTGATCAGGGACCATGGGCATTTTTCTCCTGGTGTTTTCAGAGCAATAAACTGCAATGTCCATAATGTAAAACACCCAATACAGTGCTACAGGGAGACAGGAAGGACAGCCGAGAATCCTTGCAGTGCCAAACCACATGTGACCATATATCCCCCCAGACATGTTCGAGATCTTGTAAATGCTTTGGTGAAAATCTCACAGCAAGAACTGGCAAATTTGCTGCAGTCCATGAGGATGAGACACACTGTAAGACTTAAAGGAGCTGGTGGACACACCAGATACAGATACAGATGGTGACCCCCCCTTTGTTCAGGGACTCATTATTCCATTTCTGTTCACCAAATGTCTGTGAAATTTGATCAGTCCCTGTCTCAGTATTTGAATCTTTTTATGTTCATACAAATATTTACACACATAAAAAAAAAAAAAAATGGAAAAAAAGCAGTTGAATGTGAGAGTTTCTTTTTTGCTCAGATTATATGTATAAGGATACCAAAATTGTAGATCAATTTACTGTTTTACTAATTGAAAATGTCTTGAATAAGAAATGTAGTTGCCTTTAGTGAGCAGGTTTCTCAACAATTACTTTACACAATGCATCTTTCCCAGTTGTTTACCTTTCTTAAGGTCGATTCTGAGTCGCTTTCCACCCTTTTTGTTGTGGATTTGTAGAGGTGATGGTCCCAAGCTGTTTTTCAGGAGGGGGCTTTCAGCACTCTTGCCTCTGGGGGTGGGAGAGAGGCTGATGGGTAATGGAGAGCCCAGAGAGCGACTCTCAGGACTGCTGCTGGACTCCTGAAACTCGGCTTGCCATCCTGAGGAGGACTCCACAGGCCTCACCATGGGCTTCACCTTCAGAGGCGGTGGGTCTTTGGTCCGTGTAGATGCATCAGGGTTTTCGGGGTTGAAGAGATGGCCAATCACAGTCTTCTCAAAGCGTTCTTTATTAAAGACTGGAACAACTTCTAAACGAACGATGGGTGAACGCATGGCTTGACGGAATATTTCCTGTGCTCTGGTAAAAGACAAGGGAGAGAGAGATAAGGGACACAGGATATAAAAAAGCAATTAAGAGACAATCTTTTTTTAATAATTATTTGCAGGTTATTTGATGAAACAAATGAACCTGGAAACTAAAAAGGGTGGAAATTGTAATATATTGAATAGTCTTGGTTTAGATAAAACTCACTCTGACATTTATTCTGACAGTATAATTGGGGTTATGACTAATGAGTCCTTCGCATTACAAATGACAAAGCAATCCACCTTCTTCATTTTTGCTCGACTGATTTAATTTAAAAACCGTCCATCCATCCTGAGCCTAATAAGATTAATGTGACCTTCTACTGGATAGAAGTAATTCTCCTTAGCAGAAATATGTATATACAATGTATGCATAATGCACATAACGACCGTGGAACAACTGGGTAATGTTTCAACAGGCATAGCAAGGTCTTCAGACTGAACTTGAATAAAGCACAGCCTATGATAAGTTAAGTCTATATGAGGAGCCATTTATTATATTCCTTTTCAAATCTGAGAGGTATTCCCCCAGAACACAATAAATATTTTTTTTTCTCCAGATTTTGCTGTCTTTGATAATTTAGTGTCAAACAGAAATTAAAACTTGCTTTCCAACAAATTTTAGTGTCCACCAAAGTTCTGAATGTCTCTAAAGGGTTGCAGTAACTGCCCCTATTGCAAGCAATTTAATGAAGACCAATAGCACTAGATGATATGTGAGACAGAAAGCGGCTAAATGTCCAGTTAAAATATTTGAATGCTAACCTGTCTTGATATACACTCACCTAAAGGATTATTAGGAACACCATACTAATACTGTGTTTGACCCCCTTTCGCCTTCAGAACTGCCTTAATTCTACGTGGCATTAATTCAACAAGGTGCTGAAAACATTCTTTAGAAATGTTGGCCAATATTGATAGGATAGCATCTTGCAGTTGATGGGATGGGAGATTTGTGGGATGCACATCCAGGGCACGAAGCTCCCGTTCCACCACATCCCAAAAGATGCTCTATTGGGTTGAGATCTGGTGACTGTGGGGGCCATTTTAGTACAGTGAACTCATTGTCATGTTCAAGAAACCAAATTGAAATGATTCAAGCTTTGTGACTGCTGGAAGTAGCCATCAGAGAATGGGTACATGGTGGTCATAAAGGGATGGACATGGTCAGAAACAATGCTCAGGTAGGCCGTGGCATTTAAACGATGCCCAATTGGCACTATGGGGCCTAAAGTGTGCCAAGAAAACATCCCCCACACCATTACACCACCACCACCAGCCTGCACAGTGGTAACAAGGCATGATGGATCCATGTTCTCATTCTGTTTACACCAAATTCTGACTCTACCATCTGAATGTCTCAACAGAAATCGAGACTCATTAGACCAGGCAACATTTTTCCAGTCTTCAACTGTCCAATTTTGGTGAGCTTGTGCAAATTGTAGCCTCTTTTTCCTATTTGTAGTGGAGATGAGTGGTACCCGGTGGGTTCTTCTGCTGTTGTAGCCCATCCGCCTCAAGGTTGTGCATGTTGTGGCTTCACAAATGCTTTGCTGCATACCTCGGTTGTAACGAGTGGTTATTTAGTCAAAGTTGCTCTTCTATCAGCTTGAATCAGTCGGCCCATTCTCCTCTGACCTCTAGCATCAACAAGGCATTTTCGCCCACAGGACTGCCGCATACTGGATGTTTTTCCCTTTTCACACCATTCTTTGTAAACCCTAGAAAGGGTTGTGCGTGAAAATCCCAGTAACTGAGCAGATTGTGAAATACTCAGACAGGGCCGTCTGGCACCAACAACCATGCCACGCTCAAAATTGCTTAAATCACCTTTCATTCCCATTCTGACATTCAGTTTGGAGTTCAGGAGATTGTCTTGACCAGGACCACACTCCTAAATGCATTGAAGCAACTGCCATGTGATTGGTTGATTAGATCGATTAAATCGAACAGGTGTTCCTAATAATTGTTTCAGTGAGTGTACATACAGTATATGATGGATGCATAATCTTGTTCATTTGGGTTCTCTCTTCATGCTCTCATTGTATTAATAAAAACAAGCTATTTATTTATTTTTTGTTCAAGGCAAGACACTACCAACATTTGTGCAAGCGTTTGCTTGGGTTAGATTACTACTGTTTCAATTTCAAGTGATGATGTACAATGGCCAGTCAATGCCAACTGAGTTCTGTTTTGTGTTGTGCCAAAGAAAACCCCTTACCTTTATTCTAGGCTAACTGAAAAATAAAATAGATATTTTTACATTATCACTCAAAAGTTCAGATAATGTTTAATGGTTCAAAAACAAAAAGTATCTTATGCTCAAGGCTGATTCATTTATTATTATCAAACATACAGTAAAAGCAGTAATGTTGTACAAACCCGATTCCAAAAAAGTTGGGACACTGTACAAATTGTGAATAAAATCAGAATGCAATGATGTGGAAGTTTCAAATTTCAATATTTTATTCAGAATACAACATAGATGACATATCAAATGTTTAAACTGAGAAAATGCATAATTTTAAAGGAAAAAGTTGACTTTAAATTTCATTGCATCAACACCTCAAAAAAGTTGGGACAAGGCCATGTTTCCCACTGTGTGGCATCCCCTCTTCTTTTTATAACAGTCTGCAAACGTCTGGGGACTGAGGAGACAAGTTGCTCAAGTTTAGGAATAGGAATGTTGTCCCATTCTTGTCTAATACAGGCTTCTAGTTGCTCAACTGTCTTAGGTCTTCTTTGTCGCTTCTTCCTCTTTATGATGCGCCAAATGTTTTCTATGGGTGAAAGATCTGGACTGCAGGCTGGCCATTTCAGTACCCGGATCCTTCTACGCAGCCATGATGTTGTAATTGATGTAGTATGTGGTCTGGCATTGTCATGTTGGAAAATGCAAGGTCTTCCCTGAACGAGACGACGTCTGAATGGGAGCATATGTTGTTCTAGAACTTGGATATACCTTTCAGCATTGATGGTGCCTTTCCAGATGTGTAAGCTGCCCATGCCACACGCACTCATGCAACCCCATCCCATCAGAGATGCAGGCTTCTGAACTGAGCGCTGATAACAACTTGGGTTGTCCTTGTCCTCTTTAGTTCGGATGACATGGCATCCCAGTTTTCCAAAAAGAACTTCACATTTTGATTGGTCTGACCACAGAACAGTTTTCCACTTTGCCACAGTCCATTTTAAATGAGCCTTGGCCCAGAGAAAACGCCTGCGCTTCTGGATCATGTTTAGATATGGCTTCATTTTTGACCTATAGAGTTTTAGCCGGCAACGGCGAATGGCACGGTGGATTGTGTTCACCGACAATGTTTTCTGGAAGTATTCCTGAGCCCATGTTGTGATTTCCATTACAGTAGCATTCCTGTATGTGATGCAGTGCCGTCTAAGGGCCCGAAGATCACGGGCATCCAGTATGGTTTTCCGGCCTTGACCCTTACGCACAGAGATTGTTCCAGATTCTCTGAATCTTTGGATAATATTATGCACTGTAGATGATGATAACTTCAAACTCTTTGCAATTTTTCTCTGAGAAACTCCTTTCTGATATTGCTCCACTATTTCTCGCTGCAGCATTGGGGGAATTGGTGATCCTCCGCCCATCTTGACTTCTGAGACACTCACCCAATCATGTTGCCAGTTGACATAAAAAGTAGCAAATTGGTCCTCCAGCTGTTCCTTACATGTAAATTTAACTTTCCCGGCCTCTTATTACTACCTGTCCCAACTTTTTTGGAATGTGTAGCGCTCATGAAATCCAAAATGAGCCAATATTTGACATTTCAAATGGTCTCAAATTCAACATTTGATATGTTATCTATATGCTATTGTGAATAAAATATAAGTTTATTAGATTTGTAAATTATTGAAAGTGAATTTCAAAATTAAATTATCAAGAAAGTTTTCTTATTATTATCAATGTTGAAAACAGTTGTGCCACTATATTTTTTAGAGACCATGAAACGTCCATTTCAGGATTCTTTGATGAATAGAAAATAATTTATTTAAAATAGGATTTCTTTGGTAACAATATAAAAGTCTTTACTGTCACTTTTGATCAATTTGCAACACTGTAGTGCAGAATAAAAGTATCAATAGAGCGGTGACAGTATGACATCAGAACCCGGAAGACTAATTCACCGCTGGTTCCTTCAAGATTTTCCCATGGAGTTTTATAATGGGGTTCTTCGATTAACGTGTAAAATAAAGCCTGTTGTAAACATGACTTGACTATACTTTGATGTTTTGTTCTACAGCATAAATTACACACATCCATAGCGAAAATACGAATTTTGAAGTAGTTATGTTCATTTTTTGAAAACGTATGTTTTTAATAAGTAACTTTTGATAAGTAACTTGAACTGAGTGTGTGCAGTGTACATTGTAGAACAAAATTTGTAAAAAAAAAAACATTATTAAATCCCATAGGAAAATCCAGGTTCTGGTGCCATACCTGCACCACTATTTATTTTATAAAAATAAAAATAACAAATCTGACCCCAGAATTTTTAACTCTATTATTTCTTTATTCTATTTGGTGCGGTATAGAAGTTACAGACTTCACTAAAACAGATGCAAATCTAACATTTATATGTTTAAAAACTGACCCAAAACCAGATGATTTGTTCGTCATGATGGCTTTGGTTTGGGTAGCAGATCTCTAATCAGCATGACAGTATGCAGTAATGCAGTGTAAGAGAAGGAGATCTGCTGCACAAAACAAACAGAGCTCAGCAAATGACCATGACTGCTGGACATGCTCTGAAACCATGGATTGAGTGTTTTTCTGCTTTTGAAACCAACCCAGTGTTGACAGCCATAAACAGAGCACAACAATGGACACCATGCTTGTTTTTACAACCATGACATGGAAAGATAGGTCCAAAAACAAAGTAACACGACAGGAAGGAAAGCAGACCAGAAGGTGAAGCAGAAAGGCTTCAGTTCAGAGACTCACTGTGAAAAGGATTTGTCCATTAATTCAGCATCATTAATTTTAACAATACACTCGTCGTCCTGAAAGATGCCTTCCCTTTTGGAGCGACTGTTCTCCTCTACGCCTCGAATGTGCAGGCCCAGAGCCCTAAAAGAGAGCAAACCATAAATTACCAACAAAATAGAGCACAGCACCAGCCAGCAAACAGCCATAACAGGCTGTGCTACAGTAAAATAATAGAACAGCAACACTAGGCAAATAGCAATAATTACACAGTAATTACATAGTAATTACATAATTACAAAAAAATATTAAGCGAAAACATCAATACTATCACACCAGTGTAGTGTGAATGAATGAATGAATGAATAAATAAATGAATAAATAAATGAATAAATGAATAAATAAATAAATAAATAAATATACATAAATACATACATACATACATACATACATACATACATACATACATAAATAAATAAATAAATAAATAAAATAGAATGAGAAACAAATAGGAAGAAATTAAAATTACAATAATTTTACAATATACACTGCCGCTCAAAAGTTTTTGATCGGTAAGGTTTTAAATGTTTTTAGAAGAAGTCTCTTATGCTCACCAAGGCTGCATTTATTTTATTAAAAATACAACAAGAAAATATTAATATTGTGAAATATTTTTAAATAACTGTTTTGTATTTGAATATATTTTAAAATGTAAATGTATTTCTGTGATGCAAAGCTGAATTTTCAAAGCTAATAAATGTTTCGTGAACAGCAAATCAGAATGATGTTTAGAATGATTTCTGAAAGGTCATGTGACACTGAAGACTGGAGTATTGATGCTGAAAATTCAGCTTTGCATCATAGAAATAAATTGCATCTTTAAATGTATTCAAATAGAAAACCGTTGTTTTACATTCTAATAATATTTCACAATATTACCGTTTTTGTATTTTTAATCAAATAAATGCAGCCTTGGTGAACAGAAGAGACTTCAATGACAATGACATCAACAGATAAATCTTTAGAGCCAAATGTACGACAGAGTCTTTTCCACTATGCATTTGACTTTGTTTTAGTCAAAGATAAATTCATGTTCCAGATCAATTTGAGATGTTGTTCCTCTAAAGATTTATCTGTTGATGTCATTGTTGAACAGTGAGTAGTTCACACACTATTTCATCTTATATATTGTACAAATAATTTTACTTTCTTCCTATTTTTTTATTTATGCATTTATTTATTTATTACCTTCTGTATAAAACATCAGTAAAAACTTATATTTTACTGATGGAAAAACCATTGGCTTTATGTTTTGTTTATTGTTCTCCTTTTGCCCTCCTGAGCACCATACAAAAAAAAAAAAAAACACTCACATGCACAGACTGCTTGGCAAAACACAAGACAGCAGCGCTATGGCTGGCAGTGATAAAGGCTATCAAGCTGGAGAAACTCATAAAGCAGGAGCAGGAACAGCAGATGAGTATTAATCCCTCAGTCTTCACCCGCAGGCACTGCACACAAGCCCATTCGGTGAATAACACATTCATACATTACAGTGGGCCGCAGCAGTGTCTGCAGCGGTATTGGAAAATTATGGAAGATACCTTTGAAGAAATTTAGATGGGCATTTGGGGAGGAGACACACTGGACTGAAATATTTGACTGTAGCGATAAAGGTTGAGTTTTAGGTAAGTGTATGAAAGAAGCATATTTGTCTTCTGCTGCTGACAGCCAGCTCACAGCAGGAGCAATAATGTATGTATGATTCTACTTATCACTAAAAACATTTACATGTCCACAAAATCGTCCCGAAGCTGAATTTTCAGCAGTCAATACCAGGGCTTGACATTAACTTTTTTGCTCACCAGCCACTGTGCGTTTTCATTGGCCACAATTTTGACATTGATGGGGAAAAACTGCCATATACATTTTTTTTATATTATCTCTCAATTTGGCAGCAGGTATATTAGGCTGATGTCACTTTAAGACCTGACACATGAATCCATTATACTGTGTTCTTTCTAAACTGTTTACGTTCACTTAAAAGTGAATACTCACCAAGACCTGCATTTTGACATTATTTTGTGTGTACTTGACAGTTTAAGAACAATAAGCGGTGAAAAAGAATTCAATTTAGTACTGAGAGGCTGTCACAGAGTCACAGCCAACGCCCACCAACACGCATACATCGTCACCACTCCATACATTTCGCCCACTCGTTCACTCTCCCCGGAGTACTGATCACCTGCACCCCACCATCACAGACTATATAAACTCACCTCACACTCAGCTCCATGTCTGGTCTCGTCACTACGTACCTGGACTTCCAACCTATTACTCACCTGAGAGTTCCTTGTCTTCTGTTCCAAGTTCTTTGTGTTCTGATTCCTGCAAACAACCATTCGGTTTCTATCAGCTAAGTGACAGCTATCAAGTGCTTCATCTGACTTCCATTCAACACTGCAAGTTACCTGTGTTTGTGTCTCTGTTTTATAATAAACATCACCTTGAGTTCACTCTATCCTCTGTCTCTGTCCGTTGCCTGACAGAAGACCAGACCTGATGCAGAGCTCCACAAACACAGGCGGAGATCGCCCGCCGGATCCATTCGCCACCCTGGTCGAAGCGGTGCAAGCCTCCTTGATAGCGTCATCCAGTAACCCAGCACCCACTGTCTCTACACCTCAACCGGCACTCCAGCACTCAGCACCCGCTGCTTCTTCGTCAGCTGCCTCTGTCAGTCCCATGGCCTGATCAGCGACATTCTCCGGCATGGCGGAGGATTGCAGTGGGTTCCTATTGGAGTGTTCACTCTACATGGAGGCCCAGTCTCAACTCTTCCCCACCGAACGCACCCGGGTGGCATTTGTCATTTCCCTGCTGTCAGGGCGAGCATAACAATGGGCTCAACCCCTCTGGAAAGCCCAAGCTCCTGTAACTACATCCATTGCTGCCCTGTTCAATCACTTCCGGGAAGTGCTCGGCCAAAACACAGCCGACCTTGCTATACACAAAGAGACTCTAAACATGTACACCCTTCGGTTTTGCACATTGGCGGCCACTAGTGGTTGGAATGAATCAGCTCTCATCACAGCCTTTCGACATGGTCTCAATGCACACATTAAACAATTAATGGTGGTGTACGACAACACAATGGGATTGGAGGGCTTGATTCAAAAGACCACCCGCGTCACTCAACGGTATTCTGCCTGCACCATTTCATCACCCTCTGTCAATTCTCTGCCTGCCACACCATCTGTCACCCTTCCAGCACCAGAACCAATGCAAGTGGACTCTAATCGCCTGTCTCGTGCGGAGCGTCAGAGAAGAATCTTGCATCATCTGTGTCTGTACTGTGGGGGAGAGGACTATATCATCGCTAACTGTCCCATCCAACCATTCCGCCCAGCGGTGAGTACTATCCAATTATCTGCTCAAATAGCACCCCTCACTAGAACTACAGTGTTACAGCCCAAGCCCTCATCGACTCCAGTTTCGCAGGGAACTTCATCAGCCCCCAAGTTCTCCAAGAAATGAATGTTCGTCGCAAATGCTGCAATCAAGTACATACCATCCAAGGAAAACCGCTGGGCCGTGGTCACATCCGACATTTCTCCCCCACACTGACGCTCCGCATCAGTTGTCTTCACTCAGAGGAGATCACGCTCATGGTGCTGGAAGGATCCACCGGGGACATCATCCTGGGACACCCTTGGCTCGTAAAACATCAACCATCGATCTAATGGAACACTGGTGAGATCCACAAGTGGTGTGACAAATTTCTACAGAAATGTATAATTCCTATCACGAAATCTTCTATGATTCCCTGACGTTCTTCTCCTGAATCCAAGACTCTTCCTCTCCTGTCTACTTCCATTGAAAGTCCTGAGTCAACTCTTCACGTGCAGATTCCTCCGGAATACCGGGCCTTCCAGGATGTGTTTAGCAAGCGGTTGGGCAACACAACTACCACCTCATTGGCCATGGGATTGCACCATCAACCTGCTGCCTGGGGCAACTCTCCCTAAAGGTAGAGTATAACCACTGTGGAGTATCCACAATGGAGGAGTACGTGCAAGAAGCACTCCAATAAGGTTTAATTCGTCTATTCACGTCCCCTGCCGCTTCAAGCTTCTTCTTCGTGGCCAAGAAGGACGGAAGCTTGAGGCCGAGCATTGACTACCATCACCTGAACTCCCAAACGGCCAAGTTTAGCTACCCCCTTCCTCTGGTCCCGTTGGCTCTGGAACAGCTACAAGGAGCTTCTCCAAGCTGGACCTGCGGAGTGTGTACAACCTCATTCTTATTTGCCAAGGAGATGAGTGAAAGACCGCTTTCATCACACCGTCTGGGCTCAATGAATACCGTGTAATGCCATATGGCCTCTCCAATTCTCCTTCGATCTTCCAAAATTATATGAATGAGGTTCTCCGGGAATTCCTCCACCCCTTTGTAATTGTTGGGAACCTGGCCGAACATTGTCACCATGTCTCCCAGGTCCTTAAGAACCTTCGCCAACACCATCTATATCTCAAGCTGGACATATGAGTTCCATATCCCCTTCGTGCAGTTCCTGGGTTATGTCATCGACCAACACAGCATCCAGATGGACTAGAGGAAGGTGGAAACCCTCCGCAGCTGACCCCTGCCCACTACTGTGAAGGAGCTTCAAAGGTTCCTGGGGTTTGCAAACTTCCATCAACGCTTTATCAACAGCTACAGTCTGCTCCGTGCACCCCTCACCTCGCTCCTCAAAGACCAGCCCAAGTCTCTGTCCTGGACTCCATCTGCCCGAGAAGCTTTCCACCAGCTCCAAGAAGCATTCCAAACCACCCCGATCCTTGTTCATCCCAACCTGGATCACCCTTTCATCATTGAAGTCAATGCCTCATCTACGGGGGTCGAGGCGGTCCTTTCTGAGCAGCAGGGTGATCCATCACAACTCCATCCATGTGCCTTCTCCAAAAAGCTATCCCTGGCGGAGCAAAATTATGACATCGGGAACAGAGAATTGCTGGCCATTAAGCTAGCCCTGGAGGAGTGGAGACAATGGCTGGAAGGAGCTCATCATCCGTTTGAGGTTATCACTGATCATCAGAATCTGGAATACTTCAGTGATTCTAAAAGACTGAACCCTCGCCAAGCCCACTGGGCCCTCTTCTTTACACGATTCCATTTCACAGTTTCCTACCAGCCTGGATCCAAGAACTGCGAAGCAAACACGTTATCCCGTTTA
The DNA here is from genome assembly GCA_018749465.1 of Paracanthobrama guichenoti. Classification (NCBI taxonomy): domain Eukaryota; kingdom Metazoa; phylum Chordata; class Actinopteri; order Cypriniformes; family Gobionidae; genus Paracanthobrama; species Paracanthobrama guichenoti. The sequence goes on from CM031951.1 coordinate 25,043,784, forward strand.
CATCAGCCAGATCCTGAGAATCCTGTGTCCTGGTGATTGTGGACCGATTCTTGAAGGCCTGTAAACTCATTCCTCTCAAAGGCCTACCTACGGCGTTAGAAGCCGCTGAAGCACTCTTCAGCAAAGACATCGTGTCTGACTGTGGACCACAGTTCATCTCCCAAGTCTGGAACACCTTCTTCAAGCTCCTGGGAGTGTCAGCCTCCCACCCGCAAACTGAGCATAAGATCCAGGAGATCGGGAGATGCCTGAGGTCTTATTGCCACCGGAACCAGGACAGCTGGAGCCAATTCCTGCCCCGGGCCGAGTATGCGCAAAATTCCCTTCGGCAGACCACCACAGGGCTCACCCCGTTCCAATGCATGCTGGGATATCAACCTCCTCTCTTCCCCTGGTCGGGTGAGCCCTCAGAAGTTCCAGCTGTCAACCACTGGTTCCAGCAGAGGGAAAGAGTGTGGGACTCAGCTCGTGTCCATCTCCAGCAGGCACAAGAGACAAACCGACACCAGAAGAGGTCCCACTCCCCGTTATCAACCTGGCCAGAAGTTTTGGCTCTCGATCCAGGACATCCGTCTCCGACTGTGCAGCCGTAAGTCCCCGGTAATGTATTTATTGTCACTTTTGGATCAACTTAATGAATCCTTGTTGAATAAAATTCATTTTTTAAAGAATGGTAGAATATGCGGCAGTGATCATTATGAAAGTGACCAGTGGTAATTTGTCAGCAAAGTGAGCAAGATTATCAGCAAATGGCCAATACAATATGTGTGGTTATTTTATATCATATACATGTTACACTATATGTTTTATGTTTAATGAGAAAATTAAAACAAATTTACTGTCCTCAAAGAAACTTTGTCTTGAACTCCAAGATGCTGCACATGTACACAACACACTGCCATTACCCTACAAATCATTTTACACTCTCAGAAAAAAAAAAGTTACAAAATCTATCACTGGGGCAGTACCCTTTCAAAATGTGCACCTTTGTACCTTATTTACCCCTAAAGAGTGCATATTAGTACCTTAAAGAAACATATTAGCACCTGAAGTATATAGTACTGTATATAGTATTAGCCATACCATTTAGTGTAAAATATTGCATCACAAAAGAATCACGAAAACCATAAAAATGTATCTACAGATTAAAAAAAAAAAAACAGCCTAACTCCAGCATCTTATTATTCAGCATTTTCAACTAGTCAACTAGTTAAAATGAGTAGTCACACAAGTCCTAATATAAACTAATAACGTCTCCTATTATCACCTTCAGACTAAACAAAATGATCAATAACAAAAACAAGCATGCAGAAAAACTCTTCAATAGCACACCGGAGGTCAGATTAGCAGTATGGAATCCAAATGAAGAGAAAGACGCAAGATCTGGAGAAAATTAGCCTTGTGTTGGTGTAAGACGTGAGAGTGTGACCTGCTAATGCACAGGAAGGATCTCTTCACCCCTCCATTAGACGTGCTAAAGGCTTCCCGGCCACATGAAGTCACTCTGCATTAGCTAACAGACCTGTTTGCGTTATCGCTAGCCTCACGTTTGGAGAATATTATGGCTAGTCTTAAGATGGGGTGACCTTTGACACGCAGAGAGAGAGAGGGCACGGCATGTCTAAAGGAAACAGATGGAGGTCACGGCCTGTGGGAGAAATGAGCGAGGGGGATGAGGGAGAGAAACGAGAGAAAAAAGCTCAATCCTACAGGGAGATATCTGTCTTTATTAAGACTCCTGTGCTGTCTCAGTCCATCGTGACACACTGATGACTCAGTTTTAGTCAGAAAGAAAAATACTTATTTAGTGCATGACAGACAATAAGAGCACTCGACCATAAAAACATCTGGTCATTAAATGAACCATAAGTTCAGGCGAGGTGAATGTTAGCTGGAGTTACTCAGAAATTGCACTTTGAAGACTATTGTGAGCCCTAATAGCCAGTCTTCTGCCAGCCAATTCAAATACATCAAAATCAGGACAGCTTTTTGGTTCAATATTTTTATTCTGCACAAAAACTCAAAACTATATAAGCCGTTAAAGCTAGGAATGTAACCTCAAATATATTCTGGTCAATACAGCTTACAAGATTGTTTTTTCATGTTAGCCAAATTATTTGCAAACTAAGCAAACACAATGGGCGGAACTACAGTGTGTAGTACTTTAATAATGACAGGTCGATACTGTGAAAAACATTTCCCATTAAGTAAATATTGTATTAAAAATTAAAATCACTTTCAGTTGCTATGACTGCATTTACTTGAATGAATATATATATATATATATATATATATATATATATATATATATATATATATATATATATATTTACTTGAATTCAGCCACTCTGCTAACCCTGGGCCTATAGGAATATAACCACCAATATTATAAATCTACCATTTTGCCTTCATAAAAAAGTTATAAACAGTATAATCTCACTTAAATTTCTTTGAACCCAGAATTTACAAAATACACAGACTCGGACCCACTCGGACTCATACCATTGAATTTTTAATTGAATTACCATTCAAAAGTTTGTCAAGTAAAATTCTTTTTTTGAGAAATTAATACTTTTATTCAGCAAGACTGCATTAAATTGATCAAAAGTGACAGTAAAGTTTTAATTTTCTATAAAAAAATAAAAAAATGCTGTTATTTTGAACTTTCTGTTCATCAAAGAATCCAGAAAAATATATAACCGTTTCTACAAAAATATGAAGCAGCACAACTGTTTTCAATATTGATAATAATAAAAGACTGGAGTAAAGACGCTGAAAATCACAGGAATAAATTACATTTTAAAATATATTCAATATATAAAATATTTCACAATTGTATTATTTGTACTGTGTTAGTGATCATATAAATGCAGCATTAAGAAAGAAAAAAAAAACATTAAGAAAAAAATATTACTGACCCCAAACTTTTGAATGGTAGTGTACTAAAGCAAACAACTACAAATACATCTAATATTGACTAATACTGATTTGGTCACCAATCTATCATACATCCAAAAACTATAGCCGGCGATAAACAATGGAGAAAGTATTGTGAATGTACATGTAACATTTAAATCAAAATCTAACTTCTGTTTCACAAATGGTCTTCCCCCAACCCCCACTCCTACTGCTGAAGTACTTAACTTTTAACCCCTATCATTTACCCCTACAAAACGTGGTGATGAGTTTCTCTGAGCCAGCAGCAGTCAGTGCTGACCCCACAGCCCTGCTCCTGCCTTCAAAGAGAGATGTGAGTTTATATACTGCTGACCCACTGGAAATACCAGCTGCAGCAGTCTGATGACCACAGGATGCCCAGCTCTCTCCCACAGGAACACACTTTCTTCACTAACTCTCTCTACCTGTTTCCACCACTGAAGCATTTAAAGAAGAAACAAAAAAAATCCAGTCCACAATGAACTCACATAAACTGCGACTGCCCATATTTTTATAACGCCTATTCAGTGTTGAATAAACTATGCAGGTGCACAGAGAAAACACAGATCAATTACATACAGTCTTCAAGTAATCTTGAATTCAAAATAGACCACATTTAATTTCTCAATGCACATTTCTGTTTGTTCATTCTTCAAAAGTGGTGTTTGACTTTTTACTTTTACTATTCTCTATTTTTCTTCCTTCACTAAATCTTCTGTTCTGGGCTGGGAAATAAAATAACCAATTAAAATTAAAATGTGGGAAAAAACAAACAATTTAATAGAACTTTCATTCAATGATACAAGTAAAAATAAACCTAAAAGAAAAACAACAACAAAAAAAAAAACACACTACACAAAACTGGGGGGTGCAAACTAAAGCAAACAACTACAAGCAAAATAAAATACTTATTCTAAGAACTTTTCTTAATTTATTTTCTACTGTAGTTTACTCTATATTCTGATCTAGTCTTGAAAATTAAAATAATAATTTAAATTAAAATGTGAAAAACATAATCCAGAGTTTTAAACTATAATTTCACTGAAATTTATTTGAGCGGTAGAAAATATATAGTTTTTGTTTGTTTGGTTTTTTGTTTTGTTTTTTCCCCACAGAATCTTCTGTTCTGAGCTGTGAAATTAAAATAATAATTTAAAATTATTAAATGCATATTGTTGCAAAACAATAAACAAACATAATTTAATAGAAATTTAATTCAATGATACAAGTAAAAATAAAAATGAATACACAAATGGAAGCATACTAAAGAAAACTACAAACAAAATAAAATAAAATAACTCCCATATCTTCTGATCTGGTCTTGAAAATTAAAATAATCATTTAAAATTAAAATGTGAAAAAAAGAAAAAAAGATTAATTAAAAATAAACAACAACAACAAAAACTATATATATATACACACACACACACACTACCAGTCAAAAGTTTTTAAACGGTATGATTTTTAAAATGTTTTTAAAGAAGTCTCTTTTGCTCACCAAGGCTGCATTTATGTTATTAAAAATACAAGAAAAACAGTAATATTGTGAAATATTATTAAAATGTAAAATAACTGTTTTGTATTTGAATATATTGTATGTATTTGAATTTCCAGCATCATTACTCCAGTCTTCAGTGTCACATGATCCTTCAGAAATCATTCTAATATGATGATTTACAGCTCAAGAAACATTTATGATTGTTATCAATGTTGAAAACAGTTTAATGCATTAGGGATGTCATGGTACCAAAATTCCAGTAGTCGGTACCAATACCATAAAAATTTTATGGTACTCGGTACCAATTTCGGTACCACAGCAAAATGTTTTTTGTTTTTTTTTATTTTATTTAAAAAAAAAGTTTAAATGTAACCCAAATTCAATGATTTTATGATAATCATTATTATGAGTAATGATACTCATAAGTACATAAATATATCATACATAAACATTTAAAGGTTGTACGTGGTTTAAAAGTAAACGTTTATAAAAAAGATCAAGTGAAAAATAAGCAACGATCTAGGCATAATTATTATTATTGGTAGAGGCGTATTATTATTACATAGAGACGTAGTTAAATCTACTGTACAACAGTAGCCTAATATAATCTGTCAATTTCTTCACGTTAAACTAAGCTTTTATTTTGACGGGTTGCCGTGAAGACCTTTGAGTGTCTGTGTTCATGATATGACAGTTTTCTCAAATGAAACGGTAAATGATCATGAAGTGACGGTTTATGCGTTCGTGTCCTCATATAGTGACACACGGCAAAGACTACAAAGACAGCGAGCATCACGCATGCGTCATAGACCGCGTGTTTGTGTGTGTGTGTGTGTGTGTGTGTGTGTGTGTGTGTGTGTGTGTGTGTGTGTGTGTGTGCACGCGCGGCCACGCATCAGCGCCCGTCATTCACACAGAGACGCAGAACATGCAGGAGTAATATTTAAATAGTATTTAGCAGTTTAATATTCACAGACACTAGTATATATATTCGGCTACAGTCTGGAGCCCTGCGCTTAGAACGCAGCTGCGGGTACCGGATACACTCGGGAGTCGGTACCGGTACTACAGAAATGCTGGTATCGTCACATTTTTTAAATTTCAGTACTGACTTCGGTACTTGTGACATCCCTAAATTGCATTTTTAAATATATTCAAAAAGAAAACCGTTATTTTAAATTGTACAAATATTTCACAATATTACAGATTTTGCTGTATTTTGGATCAAATAAATTAAACCTTGGTGAGCAGAAGAGACTTCTTTCAAAAACATTAAAAAATCTTATTGTCCAAAAACTTTTGACCGGTAGTGTATTATGTGGATTTTTTTGTTTGTTTGGTTTTTTTTTTTATCCCCACAGAATCTTCTGTTCTGTGCTGTGAAATTAAAATGTAACCCCTCATTTGCTTGGAAAGATTAAATACATCAGTTTTGGAATAATTTAAAGACTCCATGAATAATGGATGAAATCCATAATATATTTCCTATAAAAATTCAAAGTTGAGGGGAGACATTACTGTAGAAGGGTTGGTCCTACAAAAAAATGCTTACAATATATTACAGCCATGAACCAATATTAGCTAACTGCTAATCAGTTGCAGGTGGCATTACTGGAGAAGGACATTATCATTCAAGAGAAAATTAGATTGGACAAAAAGCAGTTGAGTCATCAATATTTTTGGTCAGTTTTCCAATAAAAGAAAGACTTTAAATTCTTAATCTCCTCAACGTTATTTTGATAACCATAAGTAGCAGCACAGAACATTCCCATAATCCCCCACAACAAAAAAAAACATGTAGACTCAAACAAAGCTCTGAATGTGTGCGGTGGAGCTTTAGATTTCTCTAGCGCACATAACCGTGCTTTAGGTAAGACATGCGTGTGTGTGTGTGTGTGTGTGTGTGAGGAGGAGAGAGAGTGAGAAATGTGCCGTGCTGAACTAACCTTCCGCTGAGAGAGGAACAGTACGGCACCACGTGTATTCCTAGAGGCCCTTGTTCTCCTGAAATCTCCACCGTCTTTGTGAGACTGCTGCGCACACACACACACACACACACAACAACAAAACCCATCAGTCACTTTATTAAGAAGTCAGATGGCACAACATAAACCCGTGTAAACTCACTGTCTCCTGGCCCTCAGATCTCCTACACGCGCGGGTGCCGAGCCGCAGTACATGTCTGTGAGTTAGTCAGCTCTCTACCACATGATCCTGTTTTCCTACATTCCCTGCTGAAATAGTTTCCATGATGTCTGCCTTTCTGACTAATTTTCAAATGTTCCTTTTTTTCTGTTTTCCCCTTTTCAGCAGTTAATGTTCTTGGCATGTGGTGTGATGATATAGCGGGAGTGTAAGTGGATAGCTGTGGACAGAACGGTCCGTTTCACTGCTGCAGCGATCATCCGCCTTTAATCCACAACTAATAGCTTTTCATGGAGGAATATTTGCAGAGTCATACATGAGTGAGTACAGTTAGCCACTGCAGGAGCTGGAGGAAAGTAAGAGAGAGAGAGAGAGAAAGAGCGAGAGACCGGCAGAGACAGACTGACCATGAATGTGTAAACATGGCACATCAAACTTTTATAAAGCATTTTATAAAATGGATAATTCTGGAAGCTGATGGTTGATGCAATATTTGATGTTTCATGTGTACAGCCCCTGCTGGTAAATGCTGTAACTACACCATCTAAAAAAATTAAAAATAAATACTTATATGGTGCTTTTTCACTATGAACTGCCACTGTATGGAAAAATTAGTGGGAGTGAGAAAGTTATTTGTGAATTATTAAAGCGATAGTTCACCCCAAAATGAAATTTATGTCATCATTTACTCACCCTGGTGTTGTTCTAATGCAGTGTGTCGTTCTTTCTTTTTCGGACCACAAAAGGAGAATTAAAACAGTCCCACTAGTGCTTGTCCATATAAATGGCAGTGAATAGCGAATAGCATCAAGCTTTTTAAAAAAAGACGCAAAAGATCCCATGTGACGTGCCATACATTCCAAGTGTTCTGGGGGTAGACATGTGTTGGTAATATGATATATCACGATAATGAACATGCATGATATTATCGCGGGCACTTCAAAATACAGTGAATAGTTATGTATTACGAATTATTCCGATTTTTAGAATGCATTTTAAGAATAGAGACCTAATTGTAAAATGTAACCTATTGTTCTTTATAATTCTTCTGCATGTTAATCTGTTTGAAACATTTGTTTACTTTATACATTTTTGGTGTATTGCTTTATTTTATTTATATTCTCTGAGTACTTTTTGTTGTAAGAAAAAAGTTATTATATGTTATATTATGACAACTTTTTTTTTTTTGCAACTTTGCAACTGCATACCGTGATAAAAGCTTCAGGAATTACTGCAACATGAAAATTTGATACCATCACATGCCTATCTGGGGGTACATTTTGGTAAAAACAAACCGAAATGTCCCGACCTTGGCCATTGGACTTCTGTGCGCAGCTGCACAATCCACGCATTTGTGATTCTATTAGCGCCGCCGTTTATACCGACTTCTCCAGAAAAGTCGAGAGAAATGAAGATTGCTAAATCTTTAAGGGATGCGCTGACTCTTTGGTGTGAGTGAGCATGAGGTGGTAAAATAAAACACTGCAATTTAAAAGAACGTGTGGAGAGTCTCTCTTTTCCTGAGGCCTTTTACCTCCAACACTCCCAAACAGGCATCTAGACCAATAATTTACTTGTGTGTGTGTGTGTGTGAGGTCTTAATGACTTCAGCAGGCTGACCACACACACACACAAACATAAATACACCCTTCCCCAGGCTCCTGTTTGGCTTTAATTCTTTAATTCTTTCATTTTTCCTGAGGTATGTAGTGCAGATTGTGTCTGACTGTGTGTGAGAGTCTTTTTGGAGAAAGAGCTGAGACTGTTGAGATGCTAATGCAGGAGAGAGCTGTCTGCCCAGAGCTCAGAGGACTCAACACTGATAAGCTACCACAGCACAGATAACTCTGTCTGAGAGAGAGAGAGAGAGAGAGAGAGAGAGAGAGAGAGAGAGAGAGAGAGAGAGAGAGAGAGAGAGAGAGAGAGAGAGAGAGAGAGAGAGAGAGAGAGAGAGAGAGAGAGAGAGAGAGAGAGAGAGAGAGAGAGAGAGAGAGAGAGAGAGAGAGAGAGAGAGAGAGAGAGAGAGAGAGAGAGAGAGAGAGAGAGAGAGAGAGAGAGATGAGGTTTAAACACAATCACCATGAGATGGAAATTGCAAACAACAACAACAAAGACGAGGGAAAAAACTGTGGTAAGCATGAGTAAATCCTGTGAAGTGCAGTTTCATCAACTCACCAGAAGTTTCGTTAATCAAGGCCGGCTCAAATAAGAAATTTCAAAGAGACTCAACTCCTTGAGGAGACCCCTGAAATAATTAGGAGGGATAAAAAGAGGGGGTGGGGGTCAGCACTCTTCTATTTTGTATTGCCTCTTTTAATCTCTATTTCAAAATCATTCTATAATGTTGTATCCTAGATTACGTACTATTACACTTATTATTTGTACTATGAGCCATTTTTTTGTTCAGTATGAATTTCATATGGACTTCAATGAATTCATTCCGATTGATGAATCCGAACATAGTGTTTACATAACACATAAGTGTAATAATAATGTGCACGTTTATATGTCACAAGCTTCAAATCAGAATCGATTTTTTGACATGCGCTCACTGCACAAATATACAGTTTCCTACTGTATGCGCATACTAACCATTCTCCATTACTTCTTTTCTTTGTTTTACACTTAATATTTATCTATTTCATGTCCTGATTAGGAGATGATGAGCACATGAAGCTTTGTGCTGTACTGCTTATATTTATCAAGCAGTAAAAACGTCCCTTCCCACGCCCAAAACAAGGCGTCTTTGGATAAGAGTCCGAAACAAGGGCTGATGGGACATTTTCCTGCTTTACTTCACACACGAGGAGTAGAAAGAAAACGTTAGAATGACAAGACAGTCATTTATTAGCCTGGATGCCAGACGAACTTAGCCCCGCCCACAGCATTTGAGATTGGGAAGTTCAGTCTGGATTTGATCCGTTGTGGAGCAACTATGCTCAAACCGGAACTGTTCGGACCAATCAAATTGTTAGGGCGGGATTTATACGTTGATGGACATAACGCAACATAATCATCCACGGGGTTTGGGGGGGAACCTCCTCATTAAGCTACCTCATTCTGAAATGGAAAATCACCATCGGTCCAAGGATCGGTGTTTCGAGGTACATGGCTACTCGAATTCTGAGCTACAATACAAATGTAAAGATTTCAAATGATAGACTTTGATGCAAAATGTAGCCCTTTATTATACAGAAATTTGCTGTTGGTGTATTAGCCTAAAACAACACGCTCATCAGATTGTTTATCTAAATAGCCCTATGTTGTTAGAAATGCATCCCATGCAACAAGAGATTAACATGGTTGCCAAATTGCTTCATGTTACACTTACTCTCGCATCAGCTATTGTGTAAACAGTCACATTTAACTTCTTACCCACATCATGAATGACTGCCTAAAGCCTTGTTTATACTTTCGCCTGGCACCGCAGTGTGAGCCTCCGCTGACTGCGCGCGCATATCCCCAAACGGACGAGGCATTTACTTGACGCTACCGTTTTAGACTGAAAACCAGATCATACCACTGATTTAGACGCGCAAACTGGTTGCCTGTGTGATGAGATGTACTAATATCCGTCTGCTCGGGCAGATTCAGCTCAAAGTTGCGCACCTTTGCGCTCATGCGGACGCAAGACAACCTAATATTCAGGGCAGAGCACCCGGCTAACGATAAGCCTAGCTAACGTCATTGTATTATGACAACAATACAATATTATTGTAAATTATATCACATAAAAAAGCGCTAGCTAACGTTAATTGAATCAAGCAAACAAATAGCTGTTATTTTTGCTCCAAAAAGCTTGACTTAGCTTGAATTTAACAATAAGCTTCCTTCCATCAGACTCGCGTGGTAGCCAGGCGTCTCATTCAATGGCGAGCTCAGTTGACGCTGTGTGCTTCAAGATTCTGACGCAAGTGCTAAGATTCCGATTGGCCCAGAGAAATGTCAATTATAAGAATTATCCAATAATGTTTTGCAATTCTAGCCTGCATGGCATGCAGATGAAGGGCAGCCTACAACCCAAATATGCATTCACCTTTACTATTTCTCTCAAAAATTATGATTGTGTTGGTAAGTACTCCATGTATCCTCAAACACCGGCAAAGATCGTTTACACCATTGATCTCTATATAGATCAGTGGTTTACACAAATTTTCTTCTACTACTTCCAGTGTGCATGCAGTTGAGTTCTGTTGACAACTATGTGTCGCTCGTCACTTACTCCGTTGCTCTGATTGGTTGTAGGTCTATCCAATTGAGTGCAGAGGCATTTTCTTTCCTGGTTCGTTTGAAACACGCCCCACAGCCTAATGGAGCAGTATCAGACTCATATTCTGACTAGAGTATGACGAAGTCAGGCTAGTCATTCATGACACTTCATTGAACAAAAACAAAAGCTTGTTCCATGGGTCATATGTCATTACGGGATTTCTTTGTAATTACACATGCACCGTACTCCAGCAGTGTTCATTTCATTTTTTTCACAGACGAAAACAAGACGATAACTAAATAAAAACAAGTTTTGAATGACAAAAATATGACTAAAATCTATTGACATTTTCGTCAGCTAATAAAAACTAGACAAAACTGTTAGGGAGGGACGATTTGGGAAGAGATCCAATCAGAATGGTGTCCTGCGCTGTAGATGAGCACGTTTGAATTGTAATCTACCCGGTGGGACATGAGTTGGCATGCGCTAGATGCACGTCTCATAAAACGTTAAAAAATGTAAAAGTCTGGGAGAAAGAGAAGAGCAGACATATGGATACATCTGAATAAGTGTGACGATGCGAAAGAGAACTCGATTCGGTATGGTTTTCTGTGCGCACACACCCGAAGCGCGCAGCCATAAACACAGCTTACAGCGTGCGAGCACTGAATTGAGCTCACTTTCGCATCTGAATGGACAAATACACACAACATTATGTCGAAATGTTTTGAACAGTACAGACGTAAAACACAGTTGGAGAAACGCATTCACTACTCTTTAATAACTTTAATAAGGATTAATTATATTTAATTAATATAAATAAATATGTCTGCTTGAAAGAATAAAGAATGATGTATGCAAGTTGTTGTAAAGAATGCATATCATTCATTGAAAAGAAGACCATATGTTCTTTATAAGAAGTGGTTTTATTTAATTTTAAGATAAAGACATGTTATATGTCACAGCAGTTAAATCTATCTTTATTGCATGTTCAAATTTTAATATTCATATTGACAGGTTAGATGTTTTCTCCAGGGGTATATAATGGCTTTGGAAATTTTACTGAAATTCTTAATGCATTACAATTTAACTAAAGCCATCAGATTTTAGTCAACTAAATTTACTGTAGATTTAGTCGACTAAAATCGTATTAAATTAGTCAACTAAAACAATTCAGATTACTAAAATATGACTAAAACTAAATCAAAATCTGCTGTCAAAATTAACACTGCTTTCAAATTTCGGTTTTCAGTCCGATCAAGTATTCACATGTCATCTTGATCAGTTTAAACCACCAGATTTTAATCATATTTGGCAAAACCATTCCGATTGACGTGGTTACATGTAACTTTTTTATTCTGACTGTGCTATTACCATTGATTAAAGTGCCCCTATTATGGATTTTTTTTTTTGGACATAGTTCTAAGTGAATGAAAACATCCTGCAAAGTTTTAAATCTGAAAGTGCACCTTATATTAAGTATATAAGTTATTGTCTCTCAAAAGTAAGAGTCGACTCTAAGTCAATTAAACAAATCAGTCCTAAGCCGTTTCGTTGTGACATCACGACGAAACATTAGCATACTGCCTTTACAGTGCCTTTACTATTTCTTTACAGTGTACAATTGCTGAGCTTTAGGAAGCCTCTGGACAGAGCTGGAGTTCAGTTATGGTAATGGACTTTGTTTGTTTTTTTTTCTAAAATACGTGCTGTACGCAGTAGACCAATCACAACAGACTGGACCATCTGACCAATCAGAGCAGAGTAGGATCGCAGAAAGGATGGATTTAGAGAGACTGATTCATCCGACGAGTCGATTGAGAATCATTGAACATTGTGGTGATGTGCAATGTATATTATGATAAAATGAAACCTGATGCATAACCTGTTGTTAGAGACCTCCAAAACTAAATTAGGAAACTTTAAAATAGCATAATAGGGGCCCTTTTAATTATTATTATTAGCACAGCTAGTGATTGATTTAAGGATTCGACTTGAATTCAATGCAGGCAAGATGAACAGCATGATAATCAAATCAGCATATCAGATTTCTGAAGGATCAGGACACTGAAGACTGGAGTAATGGCTGTTAAAATTGATATTGTATTTAATAAAAAAAAATTAAATTGTCCACCAGCTTCGATTTATTTTTCTCACCGAGCTTAGTACAGTGCATTTTGGGATTATCTTCTCTGCAAAGGCTACAGTTTGACGCAATATGGCCTGAATGAGCGGCAGCATAATGAAGTTGCCTACCTTTTGGATCAGCCTTACAATGACACTAGAATTTGGAACAGAGCTCAGAACCCTCATTTATTTCCTTCATTACCTCACTCCTACTTTTCCTCTTTAGTTAAACATCCAGCATCAATAGGCAAACAAATGAACGGTGGAAGAAAGCCTGCCACGTCATCTAAAGATGCGGACAGCGGATGAAAGGATGACTGTGAAACAGGAAAGGGGCACATGAGCAGGTGTCCTCTTTATTTACCTGCTCTCTCTTCCATATAGACAGAAGGTACAAAAAAGGGAAATAAAAGGCAGATAGGAATAAAAGAGAGCAAATTACCAAAGCTCTCTCGTCTTTTCAACTCTCCATCTTCAAAGTGCTGAGCTTCAGCAGCTTTGCACAAATAAGAGCTGTGGTTCAGATTAGCAGTCTCTCTTGTGATTGTGTACGGGCCGAGTGTGGGTCCGCTTCACCAGAGTTCCTGGAGAAACATGCGATACTTCTCCTCTGAATGAAGGACTATTTGAATACAGTTGCCGTTTCTTTATGCACTGGCTATTGTGTTGCGGATTCAGAGATGTCTGATTTAGGCTAGAGAGGATTGAGTAATGGAAAATGTATGTGAAGAGGTGTGAGCCAGGCTGTGTTTACCTGCGAGTGTTTAACCCAGAGTAAAGCTCCCCTACAGGGTTGAAATAATCCTCCTATTCAGAAGGACTTTAATTCGGCCTCACAATCAGGGATCCAGTCACTCAACAGGGATGCGGAAAGCACTGCATGTACAAACACGCTCTCAGTCTCCAGCGGCTAATATAGCAGACTCACAGCATTAAAAGGATGACTAATGTTAAACCTGTTTACCATCAGAATATATAGAGGGGCCGACAAAACTTAAACAGCACTTTGCAAATACAACGTAATTGGCAGGTCACTTTAGAGCAACATTTCATCTTAAGCACTACTTAGACAGAAATACTCAAAGTTAGTCTATATATGGTCGACTATGCCCGAACAGGAGCTGTCCAGACCAATCAAATTGTCTGGGTGGGCTTTATACGATGATTGACAGATGATTGACAGATGATAAACAGTAATGTAAGCATTCACGTCACCAAAGAGCCCTTGGGTTGAATTTGTTCTAATCCTAAACGGAAAACTTGTTCGTATATGCATTCACCTTTACCATTTCTCTCAAAAATGATGATCGTGTTGGTAAGTACTTTGTGTGTCCTCAAATTCTTTTAACAACACCGGCAAAGATCATTTACACTCATCTCCTTCTTCTACTTCTTCCAGCGTGTGTGCAGTTGAGTTCTGTTGACACCTATGCGTTAGTGATGTGTCGTTCATGAACGATATGTTCTTTTTGAACTAATCTTAAATATGACTCGAGAACAACGAGTTGTCTCAGAGAGCGATTCATTCATTTTGTGTTGACCGTTACATGCCATCGGTTCTGTACAGGATCTTCTGCATTCAGCCTATGGGGCTGTGAGTTGGTGAATGAATGACTCGAGCCCGAAGACTCGAGAGGTGAACTAATCAATTCTGTTTCCTGGACTGCATGCATTGCATATGGGACTGTCACGGCCCAGATCAGACATGATGACGGAACTAACGACTCGAACCCAAAGACACGAGAGGTGTAACGTTACTAATCTTTCCAGGGAACAGACGTGATTAAATGTGAAGTGACAAAAGAAAGAACGACTCGGATTCAGAGGTGAGGTCAACCAACAGACTGCATAACCTGAAGACCCAGTTCTGTAATGAATCATTTCTTTCTTAAAGTTTGGCCATGGCTGCATTATCTTATAATTTATTTTTTATTCCAAATGTGATCAACGCTCGCATAAGTACAGGATGTGTTGGGGAATTTAACATGTGACATTTTAATTATATTCTGCTGAAATGCACGAAATGACTTGTTCATTTTGCTGAATGAGATTCAAAGATCCGAGTCCGTAAAATGATCCGAACTTCCCACTACTACTATGCAACGCTCAACATACGTCACTTACTCCATTGCTCTGATTGGTTGTAGGTCTATCCAGTTGAGTGCAGAGGCATTTTCTTTCCTGGTTTGATTGAACATGCCCCAATAATCACAGCCCAATGGAGCAGTAGACTCATATTCTGATTAGAATTGAGTATGACGATATCAGGCTAATGTAATTCCACTGTAGCTCTTAAATTGTGCTTATGTGCACTCAAACATGGTGCCTTTAAAGATGTATTGTGCAAGTTGTGATGGCAATGACATTCAATTAAGAGATAATGCGAGAACAGACAGCTGACATAATTGACGTCAAACTTGACACTAAAGGCGTGGTGTCCAATTTAAGAGTTCGGACACTCGGGAGGTTGTCAGTTAACCTGATAATCATGCAGCTGGTATGACTGTACTGCATGGCAAGCCAGCGGCAATCACATGAGCTTTCATGCTAAACACAAATACTAGAGCTTTCAATGTTGCTGCTAGAAAAAAGAAAAAAAAAGAAAAAGTCCAGCAAATGCAAATTATTTGGTGAAAAGCAGAGAACAGCACAGACATTGCGTTCAACAAAACAAAAAGAGAGCGTTTTTATGTGTTTGTGTGCCTTGTATTCCATATGTTATAGGGACCAATGTCTTCACAAGGATAGTAGAACAAGTACATTTTGACCATATGGAGACATTTTTGGTCCCCATGAGGAAAACTGCTTATAAATCATACTAAATTAAGTATTTTGAAAATCATTGGCGAATTGGTGGCTAATTCATATGAATTTATACAATCTCATCCGCTGGTTTTTGTACGATCTGCTACGCACCATATGTGGTTGTTTAGGGGTGGACCTTCATGCTTACGTCTACTTCCACATGAATCACACTGTACAAATGCATTCAAAATCAACACCTTGCTACATTTTCTCATAAGATCAAGTTGAAAAACCTCCAATATGACTTTCACGAAACCTCCACAAAGTCTCTGCAAACCTTTAGGCCAACACATTTTAAAATGCCCCAATCAGAGATCACAATCTGAAGTTTGAGTTTCCCATTTGAGCCGCAGGATGTATATAAGGCGCTCACTGCTGTGCTGTCAGTAAGACGCTCAAGCTAAAAATGGGGCTCTCAGCGCACCACCCATCACCGCCATCATCATACCACCGTATCGATCTGACGCGCCGCTGACACCGTCACAATGCGGCTCTAATCCACTACGATACTGACCGCTGAGCCCCAGATTACCAACGCCACCTCTTTTCATTACTTCAATTACCTTTCACTTGAGAACAGCTCTCGGTTAATTGATTCAAGAGAGATTGCATGCTTTCTATTAGAAAATCTTAAGCATCCAGGTATAATCTTGTGGCAGAAACTAATACAAGGCAAATCTTTGATACTGCTGTTTATCTTTGCTGAAATTAAAGTCCCAGAGGCGGCGTGTCTGAAATGTTATCCCGCAGACTGAATCGAGATCAGTTAAGAGGAAACGCGGAGTTAGACACAGAAGTCGGGCTCAACGCTGATGGGGTTAGAGTTTAAGATTTTCTCACTGTCTCACTGATAAAGCGGATGGTTATCAGTGGGTGTGTGTGTGATTGGCAGAGAGGGTGATGAGGAGATGATAAACGGGTGTCAGTGTGAAAGAGGCCCGAGGGGTTGACAGCAGGAAGTCAACGGCACAATGGCAAGGCAGATAAGAGTGCACAGATGAGTCTGTGGCCCCTCGGAAAGACTACACAGAGAAAGACAGATAGATGAGGGAAGAGAAGTGAAGTGAAAACAGACTGAGAGAAGGAGAAAAGGAACAAAGGTGGAGAAGTGAAGTACTTATGGCGAAAGGGCCGCAGTGGCAGATGCCAATGACACAATAAGATGATGAAGTGATGGGAGATGGAAACACAACAGACAGAGGTGCAAAAAGGCCAAATGAGAGACACATACAAAGGAAATATAAAACAGTATGAGAGAAATGAGGAAAGTGAAGAGGGGAAAAAAGATAGACTGTGATATTAGGTTCAGACAGACTGATAATAAAGAGGAGAGTGTTTCAGAACACTTGAGCTAGGCTTTTTGTTGTTGTTGTTGTTGTTGTTTGTTTACTACTGACAATATATTTGCAGAAATGTTTTTTCCATTAATTATTTGAATCATTAAAAATATCTAGGGTATATACATTCACCTAAAGGATTATTAGGAACACCTGTTCAATTTCTCATTAATGCAATTATCTAATCAACCAATCACATAGCAGTTGCTTCAATGCATTTAGGGGTGTGGTCCTGGTCAAGACAATCTCCTGAACTCCAAACTGAATGTCAGAATGGGAAAGAAAGGTGATTTAAGCAATTTTGAGCGTGGCATGGTTGTTGGTGCCAGACGGGCCGGTCTGAGTATTTCACAATCTGCTCAGTTACTGGGATTTTCACGCACAACCATTTCTAGGGTTTACAAAGAATGGTGTGAAAAGGGAAAAACATCCAGTATGCAGCAGTCCTGTGGGCAAAAATGCCTTGTTGATGCTAGAGGTCAGAGGAGAATGGGCCGACTGATTCAAGCTAATAGAAGAGCAACTTTGACTGAAATAACCACTCGTTACAACCGAGGTATGCAGCAAAGCATTTGTGAAGCCACAACACGCACAACCTTGAGGCGGATGGGCTACAACAGCAGAAGACCCCACCGGGTACCACACATCTCCACTACAAATAGGAAAAAGAGGCTACAATTTGCACAAGCTCACCAAAATTGGACAGTTGAAGACTGGAAAAATGTTGCATAGTCTGATGAGTCTCGATTTCTGTTGAGACATTCAGATGGTAGAGTCAGAATTTGGCGTAAACAGAATGAGAACATGGATCCATCATGCCTTGTTACCACTGTGCAGGCTGGTGGTGGTGGTGTAATGGTGTGGGGGATGTTTTCTTGGCACACTTTAGGCCCCTTAGTGGCAATTGGGCATTGTTTAAATGACACGGCCTACCTGAGCATTGTTTCTGACCATGTCCATCCCTTTATGACCACCATGTACCCATTCTCTGATGGCTACTTCCAGCAGGATAATGCACCATGTCACAAAGCTCGAATCATTTCAAATTGGTTTCTTGAACATGACAATGAGTTCACTGTACTAAAATGGCCCCCACAGTCACCAGATCTCAACCCAATAGAGCATCTTTGGGATGTGGTGGAATGGGAGCTTCGTGCCCTGGATGTGCATCCCACAAATCTCCATCAACTGCAAGATGCTATCCTATCAATATGGGCCAACATTTCTAAAGAATGTTTTCAGCACCTTGTTGAATCAATGCCACATAGAATTAAGGCAGTTCTGAAGGCGAAAGGGGGTCAAACACAGTATTAGTATGGTGTTCCTAATAATCCTTTAGGTGAGTGTAATGCCTGAGTGCTAAAGCACATTTACCTACAACTACTGTTCAAAAGTTTTGGGTCAGTAAGATTTGTCAGTAAGGTCATTATTATTATATATTTCATTAAATAAATTAATACTTTTATTCAGCAAGGATGAATTAAAGACATGTATAATGTTACAAAAGATTCTCTGTTCTTTTTAACTTTACATTCATCAAAGAATCCTGAAAAAAACTATCATGGTTTTCACAAAATAAATATTAATCAACTCTTTTCAACATTGATAAGATGAAATGTTTCTTGAGCATATTAGAATGATTTCTGAAGGATCATGTGAAACTGAAGACTGGAGTAATGATGCTGAAAATTCAGCTTTATCATCACAGGAATAAATTATTATTATGTTTTAAAATATATTAAAACAATGTTATTTAAAATTTTAATAATATTTCACAATATTACTATTTTGATTGTATTTTTGATCAAACGATTGCAGCCTTGGTGACTTGTGACTGCTTTTAAAAATATTTATTTCAATTTTAAACATTAGCTGAGGTAAATGTGCTTTATCATGTATTATATGTCAGCCAATCTTGTGTTCAATTGGTGAACAACAGTGAGTGAACGATGTCATTTATAATTTAACTTTTTACAATTAACATTTGAGCACTTGTTGAAATGATCTGATTTAAATTCAGAGAAATGCAAAAAAAACTAAAAAAAAAAAAACTTTTTTGTATCCGTGTGTTCTTCTAGTCAGAGGTACCATAATTTCAAAAAGTACATTCAAAATTTTAAATTGTAAGACCTAGGGGAGAGCGGGGCACAACCTAACGCGGGATTAATTGTAACACGCATGGTTTAAAACTTTCCACACATGCCTGCATGACGAAACTGTGTATTTACTAGTTGCCATATCAACATTATTTAGAGAAAAAAAGCACACCAAAATAAAAAATTATTTGGAAGATATCACTTAGCAAAAGTAAATCTCTGTTTTTCTTTTGTGTTTATTTATAAATAAGACAAATTTGATATTATTGTAATCTTATATCTGTTATTTAACAGTTGAGATGGTTCTTTGATGCTGATCTAACAGCAGAAGACACGAGCCGCGGTTTAAATCTCAGCTACACAGATGGAGTGTGTTGTATGAGCCCCTATTAGAACTATGCTATTATATTCTATACTTTTATGAATTCTTTTGAGAAACCATGAGAAAAGGGTCAATGTTCAGAAATGATTCATTATTATTATGTTTTGAACTACTATGCTGTATAGCTGTATTTAGCGATGTGTTTGTTGTCAAACTCAAAAATGAGTACATTTTAATGATTAAAAATTGCCAATATTTTCTTTTAAAAAGTTAATAATTGTATTTTATTGACAAAATATTTTAGTTTGTCTTGGATATATTTTTTTTTAAATTATTATTATATCAGGTAACATTTTAAGCTGTCATTTGATCATGTTACAATGTGTGCCCTCACATGTTACAATGTTCCCCACCTATGGGGCATGTTGTCACATTTCAACATTCATTTGGGCTAAATCAAGAAAAAAGTATACACTGTATTAATGAAACAATACCACATGATTGTACTAGACGTGTGTAATTAATGTGGGAAAAATTAAATACTCTGAACCCCAAGTGGATTTACACAAACAGAGAAAATTAAAAAGCGTTAGATTGTGCCCTGCTCTCCCCTACTACGGTAACAATCTAGCTGAAAACAGTGGTTACATTCTATATATCCATCGGCCCCACAGCTCACACACAGGGTCTATATCAAGCTCACACACACAGCTAGCAATATGCAAAGTATAACTTTACTAATTGGCTTCATTTCCACCTGTAGTCCAAGTGTATATCAGTGACCTTATCATAACACATATGGTTTATCAGGACTACCATCCCTGCTCAGAAATTACACTTCATTTCCCCCCTTCCTGTTTTCCAGTTGACAGTAAAGGTCTATTCACACCAAGCCTCAATCATGAAACACAAGCAGTACATTTCATGGTAAATCATTCGTAAAACATTTCTCACATAAACTGCCACACTGAATTCAAAGCAACAATTTACGTGAGAATAGTTTTACCAATGATTTACATAGAAATGCTTTATGCTTGTGTCCACTGAGCATTTTTCCCTCACAACAAATGAAACCGCATCCCTGAAAAATGCATTCCTGTAGACTTTATTCACATAGTGAAAATTCACCCATAAAATATAAGCTTTTAGGTCATTATTTCAGAAATATTATATGTTAGGACTATTTTTATATTGATACTGTTAACGTGTTCTGTTGTAGTTCTTTCTGGATCTTGACAGACATGGTCATTACAAACTTTTCCATACGTGTTGCAATTTTTCAAAAATTCTCATTTTGCGTTTCACGGAAGAAAAAGTCATATAGCTTTGAAACGACTTGAGGCTGAGTGAACTATTCCTTTAAGGTGACCAACCATAAACCCACTGAACACTTTCTTGGAATTGCACATTCCTACAACCTCTAAATGTTATTAGCAAAGTGCTGGCCGTACTTATGGCTTTCAATTTCTATATTCAAAGTGCAAGTGATAATTCATTTTTTCCCTCTCAATTTCAAGGATCATTTGCCGAGAGCAGAGAGCATCCAGCATTCCTCACAGTGATGGCACAGCCGGTTGCTATGGTGAGAGGCTGGTGTAAGACGTGGTAGAGGAGTCATGCTGTGAGGATGTGACCCTATCAACCCTCCTTACTGCCCGTCTGTGCTCTGAATGTGCTTTAGGGAATTTTTGACTCTCTTACTAAATCCTTTCTGGTTTAAAAAGATTGCAAACAAAGATAAAACCTTAAAGATCTTTATACTGCGGGGCTGTTGGATGCTTGAATCTGATTGTTTGAAGAACGCTATACGGTGTGCAATTATGACTCCTTTCCACCGAGTGGTGGGGTACAGTTCAGTACAGTACAGTACAATTCGGGGCCGCAAACCTTGATCCGGCTTGCGTTTCCACCGCCAAAACAGCACCCTTATGATACGCGTGGTGTAACGATCAACATCATTCTCGCGCAAAGAAGAAAGCGACACAGTAAACAACAACGAACGACATACAGCAGATCTTGTTCTTGCTTCTCGGCATGTGGCTGTTTGTTTGTTTAAGACACTTTGAGCCAAGGCTGCAGGCTGCAAGGAAAAACGCAGCCGGAAACGCACACGGAAGTGACGATTCTGCACTGAGTCTAGCTCCACCCTTTAGTACCCGACTACTGTGCTAGGTACCCCAATGGAGGGGTGCCAAAAAAGTGGTATGCCACGGTTCGGAATAAGGGTACCATTCACAACTTCTGACAATGGAAACGGCAAAAATTGCATACTGTACCGAACTGTACTCAATACTATACTCAACCGTACCGCTTGGTGGAAACAAGCCATTATTTTAAGGGAAATAAACAGCTAAAGACCTCCAGGGAGGTCTTTATCAATGCTCTTGGTCAATGCTCTCACATTACATGTCCATATCACTTTGCCAAATGATTTCAGTTATTTCAAATGTCCTTACAGCACTGACACTGACTAAGCAAATAATATAGTAAACAATAGGGAAAAAAAAATTGACAATTTCCATGTTTTTTTGCTACAAAATTTTGCATAGAAAGCTCATATTCTCTTTCTCCCACTCAAACACACGTACACAGAAACGTGTTGTCAGCGCTGCTCTGATGATTTTATCAGTAAAATAGTTAACGATAGTTCAAATATAACTTTTTTTCTCACTAGCGAGGTAATAATAGAGCTGTTCTTGAAGCAGATAAACGTAGTTTCATTATTAGGCTGTCGAACACTGTTGAGAGACAAAAAATGGCTCAAGCCTCCGTTACTAGCTCTAAAATTATGTTTTGGAATTAGCAGCGGAGGCGCGGGATGAGATGCGCAAGAAATTATTCACACAAGAGCATTTTAACAAAAACCTGACAAATGTCTCGAAATACAACATCTGAACAATGTCTTCAGGTGTGGCAACTAGGGGTGTGACGAGATGCTTATCTCACGAGACGAGACACGAGATCGGGTTCACGGGAAGGAGACGATATTTTTAAGAAATCCTCAATGATGAAATACATGACTAGAAAAATTGTTTGCAGGTGCATTTGAAATGTTTTAGCTCACCATCTTGTAATGAATGTCATTTCAGTTCTACTTTCTGAGTATGAATTATCATATGCAGTAAAAGACAGCAAGCACTGTAAAGGTTTTGCCAAAAACACTCAACTGACTTTTTTTTTTCCTTGTATGATCGTCTCTTCAGACCTTAGAACTGCACAAGCTATTTTCAACTGAATTCCTTCTCACAAATTGATCATAGATATTAAGTGCAAACAATAACTATAATCAAAGTACTCAATATTCAAAGTGCAAATAGAGACCACATTTTTCTTCAAGCATGATACAGAGCTAAGAGATGGTTACAACGAGATAGCTTTCATATTGGGAGATGTTCGCATGCCTCAGGGAGCAGCTTTCAAACAGCGCTAACTTATTGAAATCGCGTTAAGTTAAATCTTTTTATGGTAAATATCTGGCAACCACAGCTGCCACAACTTAATAAAACAGGCTGAGTTACTATGATGAATGACTACCTCAAATTATACATCCACATGCAAGTTTGAGGATATTTGATTTAAATTAAATACATATACCTCTTTAGCTATTGTCACGTCAGTGATTATCCATAGGTTGCCGACCCCTGAGTTAAGCAAAAATGGAAATACAAACTCAATTCCAAAAAAGTTGGGACACTGTACAAATTGTGAATAAAATGCAATGATGTGGAAGTTTCAAATTTCAATATTTTATTCAGAATACAACATAGATGACATATCAAATGTTTAAACTGAGAAAATGTATAATTTTAAGGGAAAAATAAGTTGATTTTAAATTTCATGGCATCAACACATCTCAAAAAAGTTGGGACAAGGCCATGTTTCCCACTGTGTGGCATCCCCTCTTCTTTTTATAACAGTCTGCAAACGTCTGGGGACTGAGGAGACAAGTTGCTCAAGTTTAGGAATAGGAATGTTGTCCCATTCTTGTCTAATACAGGCTTCTAGTTGCTCAACTGTCTTAGGTCTTCTTCTTTAGGTCTACTTTTCCGGCCTCTTATTGCTACCTGTCCCAACTTTTTTGGAATGTGTAGCTCTCATGAAATCCAAAATGAGCCAATATTTGGCATGACATTTCAAAATGTCTCACTTTCAACATTTGATATGTTATCTATATTCTATTGTGAATAAAATATAAGTTTATGAGATTTGTAAATTATTGCATTCCTTTTTTATTCACAATTTGTACAGTGTCCCAACTTTTTTGGAATCAGGTTTGTACTTGCTGGACGAGCATTAAATGGCACACGTGTGTCAAAGCATGACAGGGCAAGCCAGAGTAAACACTTATGCTTTTGTTTTAAGCACTTCATATAAATCATTCTCATGGTTTCGAACAACTTAGGCTGTGCACCTTTCCCACAGCAGCTTACTCTGTGTCCTCCGCTATTTTTATATGCATATTGTCAATAGAAAGGTATTATTCACTACTCTAAAGCAACATGACTGGCGGATGGTTTCCATGTACAGCTCGAGATCCAACTAATCGATTATCAAATTTGTTTATCATTTTCATTATCGATCATAAACTAATTTATCGTTTAGCTGTTGCAGGCCTAGAATTTTGCTGAAGCCTGGACAATATGACCCCTAAGGGGACGAATGTAAAATAAAAGTATTTTTGCTTTGGAAATCAATGAAAGCATGATCCAATGCCATTCACACCACCATGGTCCTGTCTAAAGAGTGTGTTTGAATGTGTTGATGTTGTGTATCAGAAGTGTCGATCAGAGGTATTGAAGGCCGGGTGTGTGCCTTCAGATGCGCTCTGGGATTCAGAGGAGGCTGGCAAGAGAGTCTCTAATCCCAGACTGGCTCATTAGTCATCTCTCTCCTTGATTAATGCATGTGTTTGTTTGTGTTGTGTGAGCCCTTCCCCTTTGCTTTCTGAAGCTGCTTAATGAATAATCATTTTATATGCAAGTGCCACAAAGCCTTGATCTTCTCAATGAGGAGCAGGAAAATTGGAATGTTAGCTAATGATATGATATGAGGAAGAGAAAGCTAGAGAGAAAACTAGAACAGATTAAACAACAAAAACAACAACATATACAGTACAGTGAGGTCTAAAAGTGTAAGACCTCGTTGAAAATCTAGGATTTTTCAATTCAAACCTGGAGATAAATAAAATGATTTAAAAACAAAAGAAACTGTATGAAGTAAAAGGAAATATTTTAGATTCTCAACTATTTCTATACCACTAGTGAAATAAGTAAATGTGTGACAATATAGATGGTCAGATGTTTCCACTGAAGCACAAACTGTTCTTTGGATTGCTCTATATACACATACATATACATATATACACGCACACACACACACGCATACAGTACTGTGCAAAAGTCTTAGGCTCGCTAGTATTTTTACACACAAAAAGTGGGTTTAAGCCAGTTATTTCTATCTTTTGCTGTAGTGTGTCAGTAGAAAATATCAGTTTGCATTTATAAATTAATTGCCATTAATTTTAACAATCCAGTGAGATTTTTGTATGCATAAAGAGTCTGACAATAGTCTCTAAGCTCCACATGGAGATCTGATCTCATCTTCATTGAGTCTGTCTGTGATTACATGAAGAAACATAAAAAACTGAGATGGACTAAATCCAGAAGAACTGTGGCAACGTCTCCAAGACACTTGAAGAAACCTTCCTGCAAAACTACATGAACAGGTGTAGGAACAGATGCCAAAAGGTGACAAAAGCCGTTTCAAACGCAAAGGGTGCTCACCCCAAATATCGACTTGATTTAGTTAATAGAAGTTAATTCATAAATAAAAGCTATTTATGTTATTATTTTTGACAGCATTCTCACTTTAAAGCATTCTGACAAGTGCTAAACTTTTCACAGTACTGTAGTTTTGCAGGAAGTTTTCCTCAAGTGTCTGGGAGACGATGCCTCAGTTCTTCTGGATTTAGTCTGTCTCAGTTTTTTCTGTTTCTTCATTTAATCACAGACAGACTCGATGATGGTGAGTTCAGATCATACCGGCTGCTGTCAGACTGCTTGTGCATAATCTCACTGGATTATTACAATTAACTGCAAAATGAATGTTTGGAAATGTAAACTGATATTTCCTTCTGACACACTACAGTAAAAGATATAAATAACTGGCTTAAAAACATTTTTCATGTGAAAAAAATACTTCAACGTGCCTAAGATATATTCTATATATATATATATATATATATATATATATATATATATATATATATATATATATATATATATATATATATATATATATATATATATATATATATATATATTTATTCAGTTCAACTTTCTAGTTAAATTGTTATGCTGATAGTCACATTTGTAGTGACAATTATGTTATCACACTAAAAATATAAGCATTTTGACTAGTTGTTTCAAATTTTTGGATCACTACAAATGTTTGGGGTCAGTTCAAATTGTTATTTAGTATTTTTATTTTATCATCATTACTCCAGTCTTCAATGTCATTGTAATATGCTGATTTGATACTCAAGAAACAGTTATTTAAAACTGTAAATTATCATATAATGTTATATAAACATATTATTAATTTATTTATTATACATAAATCAATTTTATAACATTATAAATGTATTTACTTTGACTTTTAATGAATTCAATGCATCCTAAAAATAAAAGTATCAAATCTTAAAAAAAAAAAAAAAATCTTCCTGAACCCAGACTTTTGAACGATAGTGTAATGTGACTGGCGCACACACACACACACACACACACACACACACACACACACACACACACACACACACACACACACACACACACACACACACACACATCTTACTTGGCACTAAAAGGGCCGGATTTGTTGTTGCCGGTTTCCTTAGCCATAAAGTCCATGTCAGTCTGCACGTGCATCCCCTACAAAAACAGGACAAAAAACAAAAATTACAATAAAGTGCATAAGCAAAACAAATATGCAAAATTATTAACATAAATAGGATGACTCACAATGTAAGGTTACACTATTTTAAAGTGTTCATGTTACAGTGTAATCAGGGCCTAAAATGAACACTCATCAAGCGCCAAATAAAAGTAAAGATCAGTGTCGAGTAAATTAAACTGTCAGTCGGCAGTTGGCTGGTAACAGTTTTATGAATTCTAACAATGCAATGTTGTGAGAATATTAACATAAACATGAATGCTGCTTGGGACAGGTGATGGATCAGTGCTGCATCGCCACGGTCTTAAGTCTTAAGTGAACGTAAATAGCTCTTAAAGTGACAGCAGCCTATTCCTAAAACTGAATGTAAAATTTAAACAAAAAACAAAAGACAAAGAAAAATCACTCGCTGCTCTTTACTGAATAACTTTTGTAACTTTAATAAGGATTAATCTAGTTGTTTCATGGCTGGTAAAAACATATTTGTATTTTCTTGTCCCTGGCCATTGGCCAAGTTAGTTTTAGGCCCTGAATGTAATTATACATTTAAGTACTCAGTAATATTCATTAATAGCATGTGCTTACTAGAGGGTTAGGTTTAGGATTAGGGCTTGGTTTAGTTAGCTGCATGTAATTATACATCATTTACTGATATTACAATATTAAGTACATGTAAGGTAACAAGGACACTGTAAAAAAAGCGTTACCCAACGTAAATGCATAAACAACAGCAAAAAAGCAGAAGTGTGATTTCAGTATATATTTTTATGAGTTAAAAAAAAGATTAAAACAACTATTTTAACTTTACACATCTTAAAAATTCAAAGCATATGGTGGAAGATGTGACTAGACAACCAAATGTCTTTTTGACACACGTTCAGACCAACATTTAAAAAGCGCAGATGGGATGCAAGAACACATACTTTATGAACACCCCTAAAAAACACTTACAAAGAACATAAAGGAGGAAAATACATTTAATGGTAAAATAAACAGGCAATAAATGCAAATGCTAGCTAATGACGAGCAAAACGAGTCTCCTTTATGTCTCCTTATGAAAAACAGCCACATAATAGGACGTTATTTTACTTGCCAACCGGTTGCAAAGGCTCAAGGGAGGAATTTCGTCTGACAGAAATGGCTGCTGATTTGAGCATTAAAAGACCATTAGAGCGGATGTGCCAGAACTGATGAATTTCTCTCAAGAAAAACACCAAATTTATCTCATGTCAGGATTTGAGAATGATCATTAGTCATGTAGCTGCTTTTACTAGCGCACGAGTGTGTGTGTGTGTCGCATTATGTTTGACAGTAATTACAAATATGTACCACGTATGTGTGTAAATGCGGTTTGTAACAGGATAATGACTTGCACAAGGAATATCAACGTGTGTGTGTGTCCAATGAAATGCAATAATTAATTGTATGTGGCATTTCAGGCTTCACTTGGATGGCTATGTTTATACCGGAGACATCATTTAGCAGATGTTTGTGCCAAGCTTATCTGATTTTGTGCACACCGACATAGGCATTAATGAGAACAACTGTAACAAACAGTGTGAAAACGTTGCTTTAAATCAATCGAGAGGTGTCTACTGACCACAGTAGTAATATATAGTATGTAGTTTTGGGCCGGGACGGTGGGGGTGACGTCCATAGGGAGGACCGGTCACTCAGACATATCGAGCAGCAGAAATGCATCATGCTGCCCTTCAGCTTTGACAGAAAGTGTGGCAGGGGTCAGCATGAGCAGAAAGCCCTAATGTACTTGCCTGTAACCTCTGACCCCATTAGCAACTGTCAATCAAACTCTTACTTCTCAAAGCGGTCCTTTAGAAAGCCAAAAGTGTGATTTAAGGAATGAGGTCAGGAGCTTTGAGAAGAAAGGATCAGGATGTATAATATACCATGCGGGCGGCCCAATAACCCTTCATTTTCTTCCACATACAGAAGCCAGAATTCTCTGTATACAGAGAGTCTTAACCTAAAGGACTATTTTAAAATAAAAGTGTTATTTTGTATATTATAATATATAATATAATATTCTATTCTATCATTACTTTGGACATTACTTTGGATCACTATTTTTGATGCGTGCATTCAAATAACTTCACTTAAATTTAGAAATGCACCAATCGACCTGGATAGGGATAGCCTGATTTTCCTTATGATCGGCCCGGACCGGTGACCGGCCTGTCAGTCTCGTGTGTTTCCGCTTCCAAGGCCGGTTTTTATTGCCAGCAACATGGGTAATAATGTCAGCTGTGCGTTCTGTCTCTTCTCTCCGACAGCGAAGTGACACACATCCGCATCCTCTCGCTCACTCTCATTCGCTCCGGTTAAATAGTGCTTGTATTGCACAATTTTAGCCATTCCCACAGGTTTCGCACTCACACAAAAAATTTGCGTAACACTGATCTATATAAGTGGAGCACACAAGCCGCCACTCAAACAGCTTGCGAGTCACGCAAGTACCAAAATGAGTGGCTCACTGTGCTTAAACGGTCAAATACCTACAAAATAATGTCAAAATGCTCGTCTTCGCAAATATTCAGTTAAACACAGTAACGTACTGCTCTGAGACACAAAGGTTGAGAATCCAAACGCAGCTTTAATGAAGGATGATCCACAATTGTAGTAAAAAAACAGGCGAAAGATCATACACAGGCAAGCAGTCCGAACAGGCAAACAAGACAAGAGAGACAGGCAAAACGGTCATCCACGGAACGGGCAAGTAATCCAAAACCAAGAGACAAGAAACAAGAAACCAGGGAGAATGCTCAGAAATGCAGTGATACAACAACAACAACAAAAAAAAAAAACTTTGCAGTGAATGACAGTGTGAACATGGTTTATACAGGCTGAGGTAATGAGGTAAATGAGAGACAGGTGTAAACAATGAGTGCTGATGAGTCTGGGCAAAGGATTATGGGTAATGTAGTCTTTGATGGAATGACAGTCTGGGGTGGAGTGCCCTCTGGTGGTAATCAGGGGGACTCTCACTGGTGAATCGTGACAAACACAGTCAGTTTTGGAATGCAAATATAGTTGAGAAAGATAACAGATGTTGTGTAACAGTATTTTGGGTCCGTGCATAAACTCTAAAAGTGACAGCAGCCTAAAAAAACCTGCTGCTGTCTGTCATGTTAATCAAAAAAAAAAAAGAAAATCACTCTCTGCTCTAAGTTGTATAACTTTAATTTTAAGCATTAATCTGTATTTATTTATTTTTTACAATGAAGACTATCCAGTATTTATCTTTTTTACATTTTATTACTTTAATTTCTGTGGTATTGCATTTATTTGTGCTGTTGTTTGGCCCTTTTTTATTTTTATTTTTTTATTTTATAGTGACTTTTTATGCGTTATGAAAATAATACTTTGCGGTGAAGTAAACATTTTTGTTTGTATATACTTTCAATTATAGTTCTTAGAAAGAAACTCGGAATCAGCCAAGAAAATTGCAATCGGTGCATCTAAAATAAACAAAAATTGCTGCTCCCAAAAATCAATGCATTAAACTATACAAACCCGATTCCAAAAAAGTACAAATTGTGAATAAAATCAGAATGCAATGATGTGGAAGTTTCAAATTTCAATATTTTATTCAGAATACAACATAGATGACATATCAAATGTTTAAACTGAGAAAATGTATAATTTTAAGGGAAAAATAAGTTGACTTTAAATTTCATGGCATCAACACATCTCAAAAAAGTTGGGACAAGGCCATGTTTCCCACTGTGTGGCATCCCCTCTTCTTTTTATAACAGTCTGCAAACGTCTGGGGACTGAGGAGACAAGTTGCTCAAGTTTAGGAATAGGAATGTTGTCCCATTCTTGTCTAATACAGGCTTCTAGTTGCTTAACTGTCTTAGGTCTTCTTTGTCGCATCTTCCTCTTTATGATGCGCCAAATGTTTTCTATGGGTGATCTGGACTGCAGGCTGGCCATTTCAATACCCGGATCCTTCTTCTACGCAGCCATGATGTTGTAATTGATGCAGTATGTGGTCTGGCATTGTCATGTTGGAAAATGCAAGGTCTTCCCTGAAAGAGACGACGTCTGGATGGGAGCATATGTTGTTCTAGAACTTGGATATACCTTTCAGCATTGATGGTGCCTTTCCAGATGTGTAAGCTGCCCATGCCACACGCACTCATGAACCCCATCCCATCAGAGATGCAGGCTTCTGAACTGAGCGCTGATAACAACTTGGGTTGTCCTTGTCCTCTTTAGTCCGGATGACATGGCATCCCAGTTTTCCAAAAAGAACTTCAAATTTTGATTGGTCTGACCACAGAACAGTTTTCCACTTTGCCACAGTCCATTTTAAATGAGCCTTGGCCCAGAGAAAACACCTGCGCTTCTGGATCATGTTTAGATATGGCTTTTTTTTTGACCTATAGAGTTTTAGCCGGCAACGGCAAATGGCACGGTGGATTGTGTTCACCGACAATGTTTTCTGGAAGTATTCCTGAGCCCATGTTGTGATTTCCATTACAGTAGCATTCCTGTATGTGATGCAGTGCCGTCTAAGGGCCCGAAGATCACGGGCATCCAGTATGGTTTTCCGGCCTTGACTCTTACGCACAGAGATTGTTCCAGATTCTCTGAATCTTTTGATGATATTATGCACTGTAGATGATGATAACTTCAAACTCTTTGCAGTTTTTCTCTGAGAAACTCCTTTCTGATATTGCTCCACTATTTCTGGCCGCAGCATTGGGGGAATTGGTGATCCTCTGCCCATCTTGACTTCTGAGAGACACTGCCACTCTGAGAGGCTCTTTTTATACCCAATCATGTTGCCAATTGACCTAATAAGATGCAATAAGATGTTCCTTATATGTACATTTAACTTTTCTGGCGTCTTATTGCCACCTGTCCCAACTTTTTTGGAATGTGTAGCTCTCATGAAATCCAAAATGAGCCAATATTTGGCATGACATTTCAAAATGTCTCACTTTCAACATTTGATATGCTATCTATATTCTATTGTGAATAAAATACTTTTTGTCCCAAATTTTTTGGAACTGGGTTTGTACAACATTTCGAACCGAAGGTCTTCATCGTTATTTGAGAACGTTCAGAACTCATGATTAAATAAATGTTAAAAACACTGCATACTTCACTACATGGCAGCAGCACAAAAAATCTGCATCTTACCTTATAATACTCAAATGTAGTTTGGTGCTCTTTTTACAGTAAAAAGAGCCTGCATGCAGGCTTGAATGTCTTTTCTACTTTACCATACATTCTTTGTAACAAACACTGGGTTTGAAAATAGAGGTTAAGGCATTAAATAAACTACTGCATGTTAAATGGGTCTTCATGCGTCAACCCAGGCAGTGAAGAGACAACAAGCGTTAACTCTTCATCCTCCTGAAAGCTGACATAACCAGCATGTGCAGTTATGTCAGAACGCCTACTTTCATAAACGAGGCACCACAAACAATTAACCGAACAGTGACAACTGATGGCTTGTTCCCTTGTTAATACACACAAAACATCATTTTAATGGCCATGCAGAAGGTACATAAACACCCACCACAAAAAAAAGAAGGGGAAAAAAGAAAATGAAAACAAGAGTGCGCCTGTGATTCATTCTCCTCTCATTTTTAATGATTAGTTTGTGCCGTTTGAGTCACGGTTTGGTGCTGTTGCTA
This sequence comes from Paracanthobrama guichenoti, assembly GCA_018749465.1. NCBI lineage: Eukaryota > Metazoa > Chordata > Actinopteri > Cypriniformes > Gobionidae > Paracanthobrama > Paracanthobrama guichenoti. The sequence continues at coordinate 25,075,881 of CM031951.1, forward strand.
ATTAAAGAACAAAAGCATTAATCTAGCGGCTGACTGATGATCTGATGAGCATGTCACCAGTTTTATTTGCTCGTAGTGCCTGATCTCCTCACGTTGACCCTTGTCTAATGAATAACACGGACGGAGCTGGCAGTAATGGAACGGTGCCGAACAAAGAGACCGCGACAACCTTGATAGAGCCAAGAGGGGAAGCAAACACACTGGAGGGGATGATGGGATACGTGCAACATGCTGAGAGGGTTATGAGAGTTTGCTTGTCTATATGCGTTTCATCGTTTTAACCAAGGCAAACATCACATTCCTGTCTTCTAAATGAAGACATCTGTTCCCATTACTCGTTCAAGCTGATGATGGTTATCAGCCTATGAGCAGCACCGTTTCAAATGTACTTTTACATTATTACACTCAATGCAGCTCTGTTGGGCTTCAGCTTTTAATAATATGTGGACGAGACATTTAACTACATGAATGGCATTGTTGGGATTTGGGAAAACCAATGCAGACAAATTGAAAATCAAACCAAACATGCACATAAGGCAAAATTATGGACAACAAAGTAATCTGAATTACACTGACAAAATTTACCACGGTGTTACAATGTTTTTGGACATTCTACCCTGATATTCTTTGAAATATCATCCAAATACCAAAGTACATGAATATAGTAAATCTTAAAGGGATCACTCACCCAAAAATCTGTTGTTCCAAATCCATAACACTTTAAGTCATCTTCAAAACACAAAAGAAGATATTTTTAATGAAACCTGAGAGATGTATGTCCCTCCATTAAACAGCAATTACACAAAACTTTCAAAAGGTTCAAAGTTTCACCAAAAAGTCAAAAAGTTCACACATGATAAAAGTAATCTATATGAATCAATCGGTTTAACTGAAGTGTTCTGAAGAGATACGATCGCTTTATATGAACATGTTTAAGACTTTTTCATAGATAAACGGTAAACGTAAGTTCAAACATGCTTGCTTGATGTGTTTGACAAGCTCAACTCATATGGATCGCTTTTACTATGACTTTATATGAACGTTTTGAAGCTTCAAAGTTTTGGTGGAAGTGACTTTGAATGTAGGAAATCTCTCAAGTTTCATTTCAAAATATCTTCATCAGAGTTCTAAAAAAAGAACAAAGTCTTATGGTTTTGGAACAACATGAGTAAATGATGAGACTTTCTTCTTTTTTGGATGAAATTCTATTGAAGTAGCATGGTATCTGACCGTCTTCGTGCCATGTTATTGCTGTATAATCTCAGTCTGTTCCTAACAGAAAGCTATCATTTGGCTTCAACATACTTGGATTATATGGACCACTTTTATAGTGCTTTTCTGTCCTTTTTGTAAGTACACTTTCATTGTATGCAAGTTTCACAGAAGAAGAAAAAATACGGGGAATAGGCTATAACAATGACAAAATGATTATGTAATGGTGAGTGACAACATTTTCATTTCGGGTGAACCATTCCTTTAAAGACATAAAGGATTTAAACCGCATTCTGTGTGACAAAGAAGAGTCAAGGATCAAAGTTTACAAGCTTTGTCTGGTTGTCTGTTCCCATCGACACAGCAGGTGAACCACGAGCAAACGTGGAAAGCACCTCTGTCAACAATATATAACTAATTCCTCACAGGAACACACACTCAAACTTCCCCCACAGGAAGAGAGGCATCACTGCTCTAACAAGTGATACATTTAAAGTATCACTTCTTTGTGACTATTAAACCCAGTGGGTTCAAGATACAAAAAAATACTCCCAGAGCAATTAGCAGGCACTGAGATCCTCCCAGAGGGCGACCGTTCTAATGATGGCAGGACAGACAAATAAACATGCATGTGACAGATCACAGACCAGAAAAAGCTTACAGAAGACATAAAAGTGAAGTACAACAGATTAAAGACCAGTTTGGTAAAGGCACCATTGCAAAATAAAGGTTAAACCAAGACTTGATCACCCTGTTTGGGTTTATTTTTTTAATAACGAACAGTTGACTTGCACAGCTCTCTGGAATACTTGATCATGATTGGTCAATCACGGCTTTCAGTGACCCAATACTTCTTAACTATTGCAATTATCCATGACAACTATATATACCGATCAGGCATAACATTATGACCTATTCCTAATAGTGTGTTGGTCCCCCTTTTACTGCCAAAACAGCCCTGACCCGTTGAGGCATGGACTCCACTAGACCCCTGAAGGTGTGCTGTGGTATCTGGAACCAAGATGTTAGCAGCAGATCCTTTAAGTTCTGTAGCGAGGTGGGGCCTCCATGGATCGGACTTGTTGGTTCAGCACATCCCACAGATGCTTGATTGATTTTAGATTTTGGAGGCCAAGTCAACTCCTCAAACTCGTTGTGCTCCTCAAACCATTCCTGAACCATTTTTACTTTGTGGCAGGGTGTATTATCCTGCTGAAAGAGGCCACAGCCACCAGGGAATGCCCTGCCATCCACGTGATGTAAAAGAAAACGTGATTCATCAGACCAGGGCACCTTCTTTCATTGCTCTGTGGTCCAGTTCTGATGCTCACATGCCCACTGTTGGAGCTTTCAGCGGTGGGCAGGGGTCAGCGTGGGCACCCTGACTTGTCTGTGATTATGCAGCCCCATACTTTCAAGCTGGGTAATGTACTGGATATTTAGTAGTGATTAAACTTCCATTAGTTAAAGACGACCACCTAAACGGTGGAATAAAATGGCAATAATTATCCAAAAGAATTGGTGCGTCCAAACTAATTACATCTCAAAATCACTTAAAATAATTGCCTGGAAAAAACGCAAACAGAGAATTTTGGATCACTGACACCCACCAATTTTACTTTTAAGATCCTTTCAAATGGGCTAGTTCAGCACTTCTTTTGTCTTTGGAGAGGGAACAGTATTTTTCTGAAAAGTTTCAAATATCTACCCGTGTCCTCGGTGGGAGGAGAGGGCAAACCCAAGGGCCATTGCTCTCTCTTTTTCAACCACTTACTTCTGCCGAAAAGGGCAAGTGACAATCTGAACAATTACACAGGACTATTACCTCAATCAGGTATAGAGTACTGTGGACTCTCTCTTTCTCTGTCCCTCTCTGGTGGTTTGCAGTTGAAGGGTGCAACTCTCAGTGCATTAGTGAGCTCTAACCCTGTCATTTCTCAGACACACTCGCTTATTATGGACACGCTGCATGTTCTTGCAGCCAGGAGGAGAAACACGCTGATAAGACAGGTCTAGGAGAGAAGACGAAAGAGAGAGGTGGAGATGTGTGAGGGACCATGAAGAAGAATGGTAGGTCAAAGAGACAGAAATGCCTCTAAAAAATAGTGAGCAGCCCTTTAATATTGCGTGCCATTCAGAAACTAAATTCAAAATGCCTTTGAAATAATTCATTTCCTGAACAGGGTTATTATGTTTAATACATTTATTTTGTCATAATTTTCTATATTCAGCAGATAGAACTTCTTAGAGATTGCTTAAATTTTAGACATCAAGTTGCGATGCTGAACAGGACTGCACGGAGAAGCAAAAAACAAACAAAAAAAACTAAAACCACCTTGACTTGACCTACTACAATACACAGATCTTGTGTGTATATAAATAGACATAATAATTATACAAAGTACACATATTATGCAAACACAAACCTTTATTTTGGATGCAATTAATCGCGATTAATCGTCTGACAAAATTAATACACCGATCAGGCATAACATTATGACCACCTTCCTAATATTGTGTTGGTCCCCCTTTTGCTGCCAAAACAGCCCCGACCCATTGAGGCATGGACTCCACGTATATACATTTTGCTTTGTGGCAGGGTGCATTATCCTGCTGAAAAAGGACACAGTCAACAGGGAATACCGTTTCCATGAAAGGGTGTACATGGTCTGCAACAATGCTTAGGTAGGTGGTACTTGTAAAAGTAACATCCACATGAATGGCAGGAATGGCATGAATTCCCAGCAGAACATTGCCCAAAGCATCACACTGCCTCCGCCGGCTTGTCTTCTTCCCATAGTGCATCCTGGTGCCATGTGTTCCCCAGGTAAGTGACGCACACGCACCTGGCCATCCGCGTGATGTTAAAGAAAATGTGATTCATCAGACCAGGCCACCTTCTTCCATTGCTCCGTGGTCCAGCTCTGATGCTCACGTGCCCACTGTTGACGCTTTCAGCGAGGGACTGGGGTCAGCATGGGCACCCAAACTGGTCTGAGGCTATGCAGCCCCAATATCATAAATTATATTAACTTGTTGAGAAATTTGAGCTACAGTAGCTCGTCCATTTGATCAGAACACACGGGCCAACCTTCGCTCCCCACGTGCACCTTGGCCATCCATGACCCTGTCGCCGGTTCACCACTGATACTTCCTCGGACCATTTTTGATAGATACTGACCACTGCAGACTGGGAACACCCCACAAGAGCTGCAAGTATCTAGATGATACTAAAATAACTGAATTTGAACTAAATTTGAATAGTATGCAGAAGAAAATAGAAATACAAATTGTTGTAAGTGTAGCATTTTGTAACAATTAATGTGTATTTTTATGAATTACCCATACTCATTACATTAAATAATAATTTAAGAGAATTACTAGAATTGCTTCTCATGACAGGATTTCTTCTTCTCTTACTTCACATTTATTCATAGCCATACAATATACTGTTTCATTAACTTTCTGCCATTGAGAGAGATCTGTGAATATTGCCTCAGAAGCTTATTGCAGAATTAAAATGATGCACATCCACTGAATAGAAAAACTAACTAACATGACAATACCCTTGATAAAAGCTTTTTATTGAGAGTACAGAGATTAGGGCAGACAATAACGGATTTAAAAATAGGTATACATCAAGTCCAGCTATACATAGTGGACAGACAGCTATGCAGTCAATACTAAGTGCAATGAAGGTTGAACTATAGAGCCAACATGTAACCTCTATGATTTCTAAAGACCAAGAAAAATGTTAGTATGCTGTAAAACTCATAGGAAGGGGCAGAGATTGTGTTAAATTCAGTAGCTACTGCGTGTTTAACACATGGGCACAGTTTGTTAACTTGGGAATGACAAAAACGAGGAGTGAAAAATCCCAGTAATGGTCTCCTGCCACGTTTCTTAGGTTTCTTTGTTCAGGTTCTCTCTCTTTCTGTCACACACAAACAGATATCTCCTCCAGCTGTACATAAGCCTTCATCAATGAAAAGTGCCAGTTTAATTACACCCAATAGACTGAAAGAGAGAGAGAGGGAGAGGGAGAAAGCGAGACAGAGAAATTGATGTTAATTGGGGGTTTGAGAATGAGAGGCTGTTGGATTAAAAGCAGAGCCGTTTTAATTTGAGATCATGTATCCCTTTTGAGTGTCATTTTTAAGAAGCATGTGATAGAACAGAGAATGTGCGAGAGTTCACACTACAAACAGGAGTCTAAGACAGCGAAAGGCCATGCTAATCAGGCACAAGTCAGGCAGTGACGTCACAAGGCATCTCAAAAACACATGCAAACATACTCATCTTTATGCAGATGCAAAAACACACTCAACCACAAACACACTAATGAAGAACTGAGCAGTATGAAAGGTTTATACATGTGAAAGTCATTTTATATTATTATTTATGTATTTTATTTCATTATTTTATTTTATCATTTAATTTCATCCCCCTCCAGGCTGGTATAATAATATTATAAACAAAAAAGCTGTGGTCGGTCACTTAAAGGGATAGTTTACAAAACTGAAAATTGCATCATCATTTACTCACCCTGAAGTTGTTATAAACCTATACAAGTTAATTGTTGAACACAAAAGAATATATTTTGAAGAATGATTGTAAACAAACAGTTGCTGGTCCCCAGTGACTTCCATTGTATGAAAAAAATAAATACTATGGAAGTCAATGGGGACCAGAAACTATTTGGTTACCAATATTCTTCAAAATATATTATTTTGTGTTCAACAGAAGAAATAAACTCATATACACTATATTGTCAAAAGTATTGGGACACCCCTCCAAATAATTTAATTCAGGTGTTTCAATCACTTCTATGGGCACAGGTGTATAACATCAAGCACCTAGGCATGCAGACTGCTTCTACAAACATTTGTGAAAGAATGGGTCGCTCTCAGGAGCTCAGTGAATTCAAGTGTGGTACCATGATAGGTTGCCATCTGTGCATTTCCATTTGTGAAATTTCCTCACTACTAAATATTCCACGGTCAACTGGTAGTGGTAAAATCACAGAGTGGGGTCAGCGCATGCTGAGGTGCACAGTGCTCAGAAGTCGCCAACTTTCTGCAGAGTCAATAGCTACAGACCTCCAAACTTTGTGCGGCCTTCAGATTAGCTCAAGAACAGTGCTTGGGTTTCCATGGCCGAGCAGCTGCATCCAAGCCTTGCATCATCAAGTGCAATGCAAAGCGTCGGATGCAGTGGTGTAAAGCACGCCACCACTGGACTCTAGAGCAGTAGAGACGTGTTCTCTGGAGTGACGAGTCTGTGTTTGGTGGTTGTCAGGAAAACGGTACTTGCCTGACTGCATTATGCCAAGAGTAAAGTTTGATTATGGTTTAGGGTTGTTTCTCAGGGGTTGGGCTTGGCCTTAGTTCCAGTCAAAGGAACTCTTAATGTTTCAGCATACCAAGACATTTTGGATAATTTCATGCTCCAAACTTTGTGGGAACAGTTTGGGGATAGCTTCTTCCTGTTCCAACATGACTGCGCACCAGTGCACAAATCAAGATCCATAAAGACATGGATGAGCGAGTTTGGTGTGGAGGATATTGACTGGCATGCACAGAGTCCTGACCTCAACCCAATAGGACACCTTTAGGATGAATTAGAGCGGAGACTGAGCCAGGCTTTCTTGTCCAACGTTCTAGAAGAATGGTCAAAAATGGGGTGGGGTGAACTATCCCTTTAACATGTCAGAGGATCTCTTCCTGTCTAAGTTGACACACAGATTTTGGCTTGGATCAGATCTTGGCTAGAAGAAACTGCATTGTGATCCTTTGTGTAATTAATTAATCAAAACAAAACAAAACAAAAACAAAATTAACATAAAAAGGTGTGCGGTATCCAGCGGACACTGGACGACTTCTGTGCCACAAGGATATATGATCCCCAACAAGTGAACACACAGATCCCAGATGAGAGGTGTGTGTTGCCAACTGACCGTCTCGGAAATACTGAGCTGGCCAGTGGGACTGCAGGGTGAGGTCCCTGGGTTCACACTCGGACCACCAACATAACAACCAACAAAGATAAAAACAAATCCACATATATAATTGGTTCTTAGGGGACGTTAATGTTCAGCAGGTATAAAAATAGACTAGGACACACAGGACAAATATATCCCAGCAGAATCTCAGTCTCTCAGGGCTAATACCTGTAGAAATGTATTCGCAAGTGACAGTTTCCAAGGTTACAAACCTTATCTGCTGTCTCCATCCTCTGGAGTTCTGATTTTAAATTGAAAACTATGAATTGTATAGTGGATTCAGATAATAATATGAGAAATAAAGCTGTATGGTTTGTGTTCCATATGCTACAGTGCAGGAAGGAGCACAGCAGTATTCTGGAATGAATACTCTTCAAAATAGCCTCAGATGACACACTCAAACTGCACACAAAAACTGTAAGTGCAGACTGAAGCTGCTGGTTTCTGACTGATTGGTTTGTTTAAATTATTTGCCAAAGTTTGTGAACAGTCTCAAATCTTAAGATATTCAGTGTTTGTCTGAGAAACTGAACCATGCCTGTGCGCGTTTGACAAGTGTGAGTGCTCTGTTCTGTGCCCTGGCGCGGTTCGTTTGCAGTGTGAGCGCTAACCATGCCGAGCACGGAACAGCTGTGTGCTACTGTCATCATTATGACAGCAAACACCAAACTATTACTACTTGGATTCACTTTTCGATTAAATCAAGTATATTTAGGTTTATAACGGTCCTGGTTCTCACCATATTGATGAACATGAACTGTAGTTTGCGAGTAAAGCTGCAAATTCCTCCATCAAAGTCAGCTGCCTCTGTAATAATCTTCTGATACGTGCAGTGCAATCAAGTGAAAATCACTGCGTGGCAAAAATTATAAATCTATTAGGCAGTCTATTAGTGAAAGCACTTTTCTTCCGGTCTTCTCCAAATCAAAAAGTTGCATCGTGAATGACGTAAGCGTGCTCCGGCCTGGTACGTTAAGTGCAATGTGAGTGCAGGCCAGTGGGGAGGGGGGACAATCGCGCTCGGGCACGGTACAAGGCAACCGTGCCTAGTGTGAGTCCACCCTTAAATGCAAGTAAACACTGCAAGACTATCGTCTATGGGCCTGTTTACATCTGGTCACTTCATGCGTTTTCTCTGATCACATAGCTATTCGACTGTGAAAAGAACAGGTGTAGATGCCCTACGAAATGCTTTCGAGAAGGATTTAAACCCGAGCACTCAAACCACTTGCATAAAGTGCAGTAATTGAAGATTGGATTTATATCCATTTTGTGGCAAGTGTAAATGGAACAGTTTTAACAAATCAGTTCCGAATCACTACCTGATCAGTAAAAGCACATGAAGTGACCGGGTGTAAATAGGCCATATGTTGGATTCAAGTGGCTTTTTCTTACAAGATTCAAAGATATTAAACTGGTGGAAAAGCACTCTACTAGCCTGCCCACTGGGACCAAACTACAGTTTAAAACAACAAGATTAGATATGATGTCTTGCTAAGCAAATTTTCCCCAACAATTTACACAAAGCATTTCTGAATGGCATACAGTTCAATTTGTGGTTACATTTTATTTTAAGGTGTCTGTGTTACAGTGTAATTATACAGTTAAGTACTGAGTAATAATAAACTACAAAACTGATTCCAAAAAAGTTGGGACACTGTACAAATTGTGAATAAAAAAGGAATGCATAATTTACAAATCTCATAAACTTATATTTTATTCACAATAGAATATAGATAACATATCAAATGCTGAAAGTGAGACATTTTGAAATGTCACGCCAAATATTGGCTCTTTTTGGATTTCATGAGAGCTACACATTCCAAAAATGTTGGGACAGGTAGCAATAAGAGGCCGGAAAAGTTAAATGTACATATAAGAAACAGCTGGAAGACCAATTTGCAACTTATTAGGTCAATTGGCAACATGATTGGGTATAAAAAGAGCCTCTCAGAGTGGCAGTGTCTCTCAGAAGTCAAGATGGGCAGAGGATCACCAATTCCCCCAATGCTGCGGCCAAAAATAGTGGAGCAATATCAGAAAGGAGTTTCTCAGAGAAAAACTGCAAAGAGTTTGAAGTTATCATCATCTACAGTGCATAATATCATCCAAAGATTCAGAGAATCTGGAACAATCTCTGTGCGTAAGGGTCAAGGCCGGAAAACCATACTGGATGCCCGTGATCTTCGGGCCCTTAGACGCCACTGCATCACATACAGGAATGCTACTGTAATGGAAATCACAACATGGGCTCAGGAATACTTCCAGAAAACATTGTCGGTGAACACAATCCACCGTGCCATTCGCCGTTGCTGGCTAAAACTCTATAGGTCAAAAAAGAAGCCATATCTAAACATGATCCATTTTCTCTGGGCCAAGGCTCATTTAAAATGGACTGTGGCAAAGTGGAAAACTGTTCTGTGGTCAGACCAATCAAAATTTGAAGTTCTTTTTGGAAAACTGGGACGCCATTTCATCCGGACTAAAGAGGACAAGAACAACCCAAGTTGTTATCAGCGCTCAGTTCAGAAGCCTGCATCTCTGATGCTATGGGGTTCATGAGTGCGTGTGGCATGGGCAGCTTACACATCTGGAAAGGCACCATCAATGCTGAAAGGTATATCCAAGTTCTAGAACAACATATGCTCCCATCCAGATGTCGTCTCTTTCAGGGAAGACCTTGCATTTTCCAACATGACAATGCCAGACCACATACTGCATCAATTACAACATCATGGCTGCGTAGAAGAAGGATCCGGGTACTGAAATGGCCAGCCTGCAGTCCAGATCTTTCACCCATAGAAAACATTTGGCACATCATAAAGAGGAGGATGCGACAAAGAAGACCTAAGACAGTTGAGCAACTAGAAGCCTGTATTAGACAAGAATGAGAAAACATTCCTATTCCTAAACTTGAGCAACTTGTCTCCTCAGTCCCCGGACGTTTGCAGACTGTTACAAAAAGAAGAGGGGATGCCACACAGTGGGAAACATGGCCTTGTCCCAACTTTTTTGAGATGTGTTGATGCCATGAAATTTAAAATCAACTTATTTGAATAATAAAATGTTATGTTGTATTCTGAATAAAATATTGAAATTTGAAACTTCCACATCATTGCATTCTGTTTTTATTCACAATTTGTACAGTGTCCCAACTTTTTTGGAATCGGGTTTGTACATGTACTTACTATTATATGTTCCCCATGTCTTTGGACTTTTGTGTTATTTATTGTTTTTGTGCCATGTTTGTAGTCCTTTGTAATTTTTCATGTTGATTAGTCTCTGATTGTTCCCTGGTGTGTCTTGTTAGTCTCATTACCCCTTGTGTACAGCCTTTGTGTTTCTCTTGTGGCTTGTTCCTTGCACCCATGAGTTACAAAGGGTGAGGGTCAGAGTTTGGTTTAGGGTTAGTTGCATGAAATTATGCACAATTTATAGTAATTACTATAGTACATGTAATGAGTAACAAGGACACTGCAAAACAACGTGTTACCTACTTGTCTTGTGTAAGATACCGTTTTTGGCAGGTTAGTGGCATCTGTGAGGTATTCGGACAGAAAAAAAGTTAACACTTTTTTTTTTTTTTTTTTTTTTTTTTTTTTACTGTAATTCTAATTCTGTACAACTGCCATATGTAGGCACATACCATTCAAAAGTTTGGGGTCAGTTAGATTTTTTTAAAATGTTTTTGAAGGAAAGGCTGCATTTATTTGATCAAAATATAGTAAAAAAAACATCAATGTTGTGAAATAGTTTTACAATTGAAAATAAGTGTCTTCTATTGGAATAATTTTAAGATGAAATGTATTCCATCAAATGACGGCAAAGCTGGTTTTTCAGCAGCCATTACTCCAGTCTTCAGTTTCACATGATCCTTCATGAATCATTTTCATAAAACATTATAAATGTCTTTACTGTCAGATTTGATTAATTTAATGAAATAAAACAATTATTTCTGACCCCATTCGTTTCCTTCGTTCATTCCCATCCAGGCTGGTATAATCTAAAAAAAAACCTAAACATGTCAGACGATCTCTCTTTGTTTAAGTGGGGAGATTTTGGCTGTTGCAATGTGGACCTTTATGTTAATAGTCAAAATTCTAGCAATGCAAGACTACCCTCTCCCACATCAGAACAAATGCAAACAAGGCAAAACTGTACAAGCAGCAGCCCACCATCTGGCCCAAATATTTTTTTCCATATTCCACCGCACAACCCATTATCTATGTGTGTGTATCTGTGAGAGAGAAACGTCTGTGAGTTTGTGTGTTTGACAGAAAGAGAGCAGAGAACCTCCATCTCTGATGTGCCACAGGTGCTGTAAGCCCTGCAGGAAATAAAGCTTCTTAAATACAATGAAAACACAGGAGTCAGCCAGCCGGCTGCTAAATGATATACAGGCGATGAAGGAAGCGATGAAGAAAGCACGGAGCAGCATAAGGGAAAAGGAAACGGTGGACGGCCGCAGGTGTGAGGGCACCCAAGAAAAATGCTTTAATGTGTAATGAATATCTAAGGAAGAAGGCCAAAACAACAAAGGGAAGACAACAAAGGTCTTGTGGACACAGACCGAGGCCGAAGCACTAGAATCGGGTTGCAGGAAGGAAGAGTCTCTGTTTGGCAGTGTTTGTGGAGCGTTCCGGAACACTGATAGAGGTGTGTGAGCGTGAGCACATTATACTCTTGAGGTTCCGCTGTCCGCTTCACATTCCTGTCACCGGGGAAGAGAGGGCGTTCCCTTAACCCTGCAGGGAGAGCTGGGGGTGAAAGACGCTTGGGGTCTTCCGACCCCAGAGGAAAGGGATAACCTCATCCATCTTGGTACTGAGGCTTTATCTGTCAGGTTGTGTTGAAGTTGGGTGTTGTGCTGCAGGTTCCTGCCCATCTGAGAGTGTGCAGACAAAAGGATCATTTCTCATCAGACACATAAATTATCTGAAAGCCCCTCTGTACCACTTGATACTGCAGGAATGCCTCTACTCTGATCTCAGCTTATAACAGCCATGGAGAACAGAACCCTCAATAAATCATACACAGGACCTAGAACCACTCAGAGTAACAGAGAAAACACTAATTAATTACCAGCATGCTGTCGGCCACTTAAATCAGTCACTCAGCTACTACTACATGTAACGGCCTATTCACGCAGAGCATGAAAGTTCAGTTTGACAAGACGTTAAAAAGAAAAAAAAACATGATTTTCTATACGCTCAGACAAGTGTAAAAACTTGCTTGGTGAAGTAACAACCTTTCTGCAATAGTTTTTTTTTTTTTCTTTCTTTCTTTGCTTAGTGAAAAAAACAGAAAAATAAGATATACTGTAAGTCTTTTGAATGAACAGTTTGACTTATTAGTGTACAAACAGCTCGAGTAAGACCCTCAAAAGAACAGAATGCTGTATTGTTGGCTTTTGGGCAAGTTACATGTCACAAGATCTCACATATAACAATATCTATCCAATAAAATAGTTAAATATTTTAGGGCAGAGTAAAAATAGAAAAAAAAAAAAATGAAATGATAAAAATTTAAATAATGCTAATAAATTTTTGAATGAATGAATGAGTGAATGAGTGAGTGAATGAATGAATGAATGAATGAATGAATGAATGAATGAATGAGTGAATGAGTGAATGAATGAATGAATGAATGAATGAATGAATGAATGAATGAATGAGTGAATGAGTGAATGAGTGAATGAATGAATGAATGAATGAATGAAGTGAATGAGTGAATGAATGAATGAATGAATGAATGAATGAATGAATGAATGAGTGAATGAGTGAATGAATGAATGAATGAAATGAATGAGTGAATGAGTGAATGAATGAAGTGAATGAGTGAATGAATGAAGTGAATGAGTGAATGAATGAATGAGTGAATGAGTGAATGAGTGAATGAATGAGTGAATGAATGAATGAATGAATGAATGAATGAATGAATGAATGAGTGAATGAGTGAATGAATGAATGAATGAATGAATGAATGAATGAATGAATGAATGAATGAATGAATGAATGAATGAATGAATGAATGAATGAATGAATGAATGAATGAATGAATGAATGAATTGTTCAAACCTGAAAAATCTAAATTCCTGATATTCGGCATTGCCAAAATTAAGAAAACTTAACTAAAATAAGCTTAAGTTGAATCACTAAAATAATGAAATTAAGTAATAAGTAACATTATTATATTATTTTTTAATTATAATTATTATTATAATTTAAAAAAATTATAATAATAAAAATGACAAAAAACACAAAGTATTATTAAAAATGAATAGTATATAAATAATACCAAAATAACACTGGCCAGGATTTTAATCACAAATAATTTTCAAACATAGTCTGTGATTTGTGTCATTTTGTCCCATCAGTTTTGGTGTAAGTAGCAGGGGCGTTTTCTCCGAGCAGGCAAGGGTGGCAAGTGCCTCCTAAAAAAAACTGGATGACAAAATAATTGATATTACAAAAATAAAACAAAGCAAATATTACAAAAGTTGACGATTAAAATTGTAAAAGTCACTTGTTTTTATAAAGTGTACTGTCCAACAGCGACACCCGCAGGTGAAGTTACAGAGGGAGGCGTGCGTTGAGTTTCGTGTGAGGCAATTGAAATGAATGGGGAAAAGTCGCATGAGAGGAGGCAATGGCTCCATCGCGCTATGATTGGATATGATGGGTTATAATTGGATATGATTGGTTTGTGCGATAATTTCCGCCTCATGTTTCTGCGCGTGTTCATGGATCGGCCTGAAGATAATGATGCCGTTAATGGGAAGACTAATGAAAAAGTAAACAAACAACACAGCCATTTACATATCACCGCTTTATGTCATGTCAAAATCAAAAATGGGCTGAAAACATGAAGACAGTGAGGGTTTTAGTAAGCAAACAGTAAGTTACAAGCTTGATGATGACTGCTGAAAATAAGTTAACTATTAAAAAGAAAAGCTGAAATTTAGTTCACAAATAATATATATTGTTTAAATTGTCACTGCCTTTAGTTATTATTTTGGAATAAAAATAAAATACAACAAATATTTTGTAAAAATACAAAATAGAACTGTATTTGGTCTCTATTTTTATGTAATGTTTATTTAACCAGGAAAATTAAGTGTAACAGGGGACATAAATTTACATTAGACATATATAAAAAAAAAAAAGTAAGGACTTTGCCGCCTCATTTTAAAACACCACACAGACACCACTGATATATATATATATATATATAGATATATATTATAAAAACTCAAAACTCACATTGTAAACCTGTGTCAGGTACAGAGAAAGAAACAGAGTAAAGCAAAAAGAAACAAAATAGAAACACAAAAAATGAAATTCAGAGCGAGAATGAGGACAGACAGGAGTGAAAGAAAGAGAGGTGAAGTGCATTAAAGCCATCCACGATGCTCCAATAAAAGGCTCTGAATGAGCAGAGTGGTAATCATAAAAACTCCATCTATTCTGAGCCAGTCCATTAAGCAGGCGGGGAGAGCGAGACAGTCCATTAAGCAGACCAGGGGGGAGAGAGAGAGCGTAAGAGAGAAACAAATGGCTATACTTCACTAACTCCACAAAGCTCCATAAATGCATTCAACACACTGTAGCAATACAGCTCTGCTCATATGCCATTTCATCAGAACATTGGGGCTATTCTAGATGAGCATTTTATTGAAGGAGGAGGAGAAAAAAAAAATGAGCAAATGAATGAAAATGCAACAAAAGAGGAGGGATGCTTATAAAAGAACACAAAATAGTGAATCAATGTCTCGCTGTTGGTTTCAGTCTGGAAGCCCTAATGGAAACCTTGAGACAAAGACCTTCTGTAAAATAACCAGCAACAACAACAACAAAAACCTTTTTCCTTTCTCATTAAGAATAAGTTACAATGCACTGAGAACCTTTCAGTTTAAGTATGTTTTCAGCTGAATATTATTTTAAAGGTGATGCGTGTCGGGCAACCTGATTGAAACAGCACCAAACACCAGTTGTGGCTTAGAAAACACACTGTAGCTTTTACATATTACATCATAATTACGTTGTAACATTATCCACGTTTAATGTGCATATACACCAATGTTTAATATATTTGGAAAAATTCTCAGTGATAAAGACATTTTCCATAAGTAATCAATACCACACTAAAAAAACAGCAGTTTGGTTCCAACCGGTTGTTGTGTTGTAGATCAGCTTGAATAATGTTGTCACGATGGCTGGATAGCAAAACCCAGCACGGAAACATATATTATAAGATCAACAGCATGCAATGAGGTGCTTTTAACTGCCATACGAGCTGGACACCACCTGCATGTCTTGCTTAGCATTTCTAGATGTTTCCAGCACGGTCCGACAGGTTGCATGTATTTATAGCAGCATACATTGATTGCATATTAGACATAATGGTGATCTGTAATAATAATTTTTGGCTGTTACATTCTTATGTGATGATGAGATCAGCATTCTCAATGTGCTTGGTGTATGTCATTGCGGTTTTACCATGGCTCTGTTATTCAAATCTTCCATCTGAGAAGGTCCAAGAGCAGAATCGCTACTGCTCCGTACTAGTAGAGGAGTGCCTGAAACCGAAACATAAAATAAAATATTAATAAAACATTTTTTTTATTTTTTATATGTGACCCTGGAACACAAAAGCAGTTAGATTTTTGAAATTGAGATTTATACAATCACCTGAAAAAAAAAAAAAATATATATATATATATATAAATAAATAAAAACATTAAAGATATTCGCATTTAAAGTTGTCCAAATGAAGTCCTTATCAATGCATATTACTAATAATAATACATTTGTGATATATTAATGGTAGGACATTTGCAAAATATCTTCATGGAACATGATCTTGGCTTAATATCCTAATGATTTTTGGCATAACAGAAAAATTGATAATTTTGACCCATACAATGTTTTGTTGGCTATTGCCACAAATACACCCGTGCGACTTATGACTGGTTTTCTGGCCCAGGGTCACATATATACACAACTATATATTTTGATGTTTTAGTAAAATTATATGTAGGGAAATGTAGGCTATTTTTTATAATAATGCATTGTTATATACAGTAGCTATAGTACAGTTCAAAATTTTGTTTGTTTGTTTGTTTTTTGCAATAAACTCACAATTTTATTCAGCAAGTATACATTAAATTGATAATAAGAGACAGATTACAGATTAAAGATTTAAACTGTTACCAAAAAATCTATTTAAAATGAATGCTGTTCTTTTCAACTTTCTATTCATCAAAGAATTCTAAAAAAAATACGGTTTGACGGTTTTCTCAAAAATGTTATGCAGCACAACTGTTTTCAACACTGATATTAAGAAATGTTTCTTGAGCAGCAAATCATCATATTAGAATGATTTCTGAAGGATCATGTGACACTGAAGACTGGAGTAATGATGCTGACAATTCAGCAGTCAACAAAGGACTAAGGCTGTGTCCGAAATCACCCCCTATAGCCTTAAAGTCCTCGTGAAATCAAAATTGGCCCTATTTACTTTATCATCACACATTACAGATCTTAGGGTGAACAATTAATCCGTGCAAGTTAATCTTCGTGCAAAATCTGAAAAGTAACTTCCGGTCTGGAATGGCGTTCCCTTTCCGATGGCGGCAGTTTGGCGGCTTGAATATCCTTAACCACTCCCCTCCGTTAGTCTGCTATGAGCGCAGGATGGAGAGGAGGAGCCCTGCCCTCTATTCAATACTCCGTTTCACTTGGAAATACTCACAACACTGAAGAAAACTCACTTGCTACTTCCGGTTCACTGGGACTTTAAATAGGGCACTATTTGAGGGGACATCCATTTGTGTCCGAAACCATAGTGGACATTATTGAGTGCACTCATTCAATCCCACAATGCACCGCAATAATGAGTATACAACTGATGTAAGCTCAACAGCTAGAGAATACCCATAATGCACTGAGAGCCACGAGCTGAATGAATTCCCGCGTCTCGACAGAAGATGGTGCCCCCAGCTGAATCAATCATCAATCCATTTTCCAAACCGCTGGTCCAGCGTAATATCATACAGGTATAAATTCCTTCTTAATTGATTAATAAACTGTTTAATTACGGTTTATACATGCTAGTTTCCATGGCAGAGTTCAAGATACATTTTTTCATTACTACTGGAGCTGCCAGTTTGAAACATGTTTCAAATAGGACTAATTATTAAACAGCAAGCACAAACTGTGCAAAAGCGGCAGCCCTTCCGGCTCACTCAGTGTCCAAATTCACTCTCTCGTTTTCATTCACTCCTTCAAGTGGACTATATTAGTGGAGTAATGCAGGGAATAGTGAATGAGGGTATAGGGGGCGATTTCGAACACAGCATAAATTACATTTAAAAATATATTAAAACAGAAAACATTATATTGTAATATAATTTCACACTATCACTGTTTTACTGCATTTTGATCAAATGAATGCAGTATTGGTGAGCATAAGAGACTTTTCAAAAACAGAAAAATCTGCCCCCAAACTTTTGAACAGTATTGAACATATGGTAACACTTCATTACGTCAGCCCACTTTAGACATTCTACTAACTATAAGTTTACAACTAA
The DNA here is from genome assembly GCA_018749465.1 of Paracanthobrama guichenoti. NCBI lineage: Eukaryota > Metazoa > Chordata > Actinopteri > Cypriniformes > Gobionidae > Paracanthobrama > Paracanthobrama guichenoti. The sequence continues at coordinate 25,093,685 of CM031951.1, forward strand.
CTATGAGCAACTTAACTATGTCAACTAGCAGTCATTAGAGTATTAGCAGACAGTCTGCTTAACATCTGCTAACACTTTATTTTGATGTTCCCCAACAGACATTCTACTGACTATATGTAACTTTGGAACTACATATCAAATTAACCTAACCTAACTGTAAGCCTGAAAAAAAACAACAACAACAACAAAAAAAAACTAGCACATGCCAGACTGTCTGATTGAGGAACGATCACTCCCAGCGAAGACAAAGGACACTTTCTGGAAATTAACATCTGAACTGTCTCTTACGAAATTAGCATCACCATTCACCTCAGTATCATCGTAATCGACATCTTTCTCTATTGGCCCCCTGTGGGGTCCTACTCTCTCTCTCATGCTGAGATCACCTAAAATTCACCCAAAATCTATATGGTTTAATGTGAACAAGTATCATACAGTATTATACATGTTTGGTAACATTTGAAATGTCTCGGTGTCTGCGACTGGTACAAAGGTCTCATTCTGAGGTTTTAAAAGTTTAGAGATATTTTGCTTAATGTGTGATGGGTGTCTTCGGCCAATTGATCTTTACCTCCTGTTGTCAATACAGGTCTATAGAACTTGATTAATGCTAATTCCCATTGTGAACTAATTTGAAAGAGTTTTCTTTCTTGGTCTGTGTATTTAAGGAGATGTTGCACGGGGCTCGGGGCTCGATTCTGTAACCAGATCAGCCCGTAATGCTATGCATTATGTATCCTATTTCCTTGAAGTCAGGTATACATTTCTTACTCTTTACCGCAGAGCATTTGATGTATTTATTATCTTTGAATTGATTATGTAATTGGCAAGATACATTACCTGACGAATAATAAATTGTTACATTGATTTATTCTGACTTACTCTGAAATTATTGACATTATGATGAATCCTTTGTTACAACAAATCTGCGACCATGGGTTAAGTACATACTAGATCTCGGATTGTAAGGAGCATGGGGCACATCTGGCGAGATTCTAGATTTCTGACTGACTGCTCGACTTTAAGTTGTTATGCAGTCGCACTATAGGAGGCCAGATAAAATACTATTGAGATAATATGGCATTATTTTATGGTACTGGCCATAACCTCTGGTTACTTTTTCAACTTTAAGTCGTTATATCATCGACTGTAGGGGGCTACATGGGTACTTTTTAACAATAACAAACATGGGTGGCATTGTTAAATGCTTTAGCCATAACCTCTGGTTAATGATCGGACTGACTGAGTTTGTGATCGTGGGCCCGCATAACGGCCGGTGTGAGGACCCTGTGCGACTCTGAGAACCTAATGAATGATTTCAATGATAGTGAAGAGTTAAACAGATTAATCAAATGTATAGTTAAATTGTTATACAAATTACCTAATAATCAATTGGCATTCTAACCTAAATTCAAGTCATGATAAAATGGAGTCAGATAAAGGTAAATTGAAACTAAATTACTTTGCTCCGCTGAAAAGACCGAACCTGCAAGAAACCTTCACCCACCAATCGTAAGCCGTCATTGGGACGATTGGGCAGGCCTTACACTACTAATACTTTTATGAATGGTAGTTTCCATGTAATTGCAAATTAATTTGAGTTATTGACATATAATTGTAAAGTTACTTATCGTTAGTAGAATGTCTAAAGTGGACTATCGAAATAAAGTGTAACCGTGTATATAAATGAAGTTTCTAGTGTTCACACAGTGTTAACTATATTTTTACTATGTGGATCATCTTATATTATATATTTGGAGTCCATAGTTTAGTTGAAATTATATATTATCCACTGAATATTCTGTGTCTCCCAGCAATACATCACATTATGAACATCAAATGCTGTGAAGTTTTTCATAATTGTCTCCTCTTCAGCCCAGCATACTGCGTTTCATGACTGGACATAAGCATTTGTTGTCTTATCAGCTACATTCCTCCGGCTCAGAAGCAGAAGCTGACTCTGAACCCTGAGTTAAACACAGTTTACATCTCACTTATTCACACTTCAGTGGAGTAGGGGCACGTCAAGCACCCTGCGAGAGTGAGGGAGGAAGAAAAAAAAACTGACAGCGTTTCAAGAAGGTTTAAGGGAATATTTTGTTCTTTTTCTGCACAGCAAACAGCGGCTGTCTGGGTGTCAGAGGCTCTGACACGACGCTTTGTAAATTCCAGTCTGCTGCCTCCCTCAAGCACGCCGCATACATTTTCAGACCTGTTGCCTTCCATCAATAGCTTAAAATGCCTTTAACCGTGCAGGTGGGCAACAGCTCTCACCACACAAGACCTCAGATGACTCTCTGCTGATACTGCAACTGAATAAAATGTGAGGTAAAAATATGGAAAATTGGTTACCTCGTTCCTAAAATATAAAGGAAGCTATACACCATGTATTAATGTATACTTATACATACACACACTGTATATAATTTACATATATTACAGTTCAAAAGTTTGGGGTCGGCATGCTTTTTTAATGTTTTTTGAAAGAAGCTTCTTTTGCCTTCATTTGATAAAAAAAAAAAAACTAATATTGTGAAATATTATTGTAATTTAAAATAACTTTATTTCTATTTAAATACATTTTGAAATGTAATTTATGACAAAGCTGAATTTTCAGTAAACATTACTCCAGTCTTCAGTATCACATGACCTTTCAGAAATCATTCTAATACGATGATTTGCTGCCCAAGAAACATTTATGATTACCAATCAATTGTTGAAAACAATTGTGCTGCTTAATATTTTGTGGAAACTGTGATACATTTTCAGGATTCTTTGATAATTATATAGCTCAAGTTAAGATAAGAAAAGTTATACAAGTTGCATAAGAAAAGTTATACAAGAAAAGATATTATCGGAAAAAATATATTTTGTAACATTACAAATGTCTTTACTGTCGCTTTTCAATTTAATAATTTAATGCATGCTTGAAAAAATCTTACTGATCCCAAATGTTTATATTAAATCAATCATATCATGATCATATCATATCATATGCATTTATAATTAAAACATTATAAATGTCTAAAATATTATTGGAAAAGTACTGGTTTTCTATTAACGACTGATACAACAGCCAATATTTGTAGTATATGCTATAACTGTTAACCAATATGATCTTCTGATTTGCCCGTTTTCAAAAAGCTAGCCGAGGATTATTCCGCTTATACCATGGTCATTTTACAACATTGACAAGTTATAGCTTTTATTGTTGTTTGATGTTGATGTTTGTGAGTTTCAAAAACTTCAAAAGCAGCGATGTTACCCCATTGGTACTGAAAAATATAATGTTCAGTAGGGAAGCTATTTAATTAATAAAAGTCACGTGTCAGCGTTGACAAGTTTCTGAATGTCTATGAGTGTCTATGTCTATGACATTCTAAATGTCAATTTCTGTGTGCTAGTGTTGTGTGAGTATGTATGTATGTGTGCCTTTCAATGAAAGCAGCACATTAATATAGAACTAATTAAATTGACTGAAAGTACCTTTGCATTAAACCATTTTAATGCGCACCTTCCAGCCAGTCAGAATCGAGTATTTAGACAGGCCATGGAATAATGTAATGTAATGTTATATATGTATTATATTATTTGTTATATCATGCAAATTATACAATAAATATTAATTTATACTATGAAAAATAAAACTATTATAACCCTTAAATGCATCCCTTGTCTTGAGGCTCATTAATTAATTTTTTGTAAAAATTGTATAGGGTCGCTAATGACCTGAGGTAAATATATGTTTTTCTGTACAACAGTAATTGACTCTTTGATGACTAAGTGCAATTCACCTTTATTCCACAAGGTGGGAATATCTGATACACAATGATGAAGTGACGTGTCAAAATATTGATTTTGAAGATGTTGAAAATGATAGTTTTGAGAATATGTTTGAGATTGTGAATATGAGCCAGATGCTGAATGTACTGTGAAATGAGCTCTGACAAGGACAGTGATGATGCCTGGTATAAAACATCTGCTCATACTTTACTTGTGTCTGTAGAAAAGTGTAATTGTGTGTAATAGTGTTGCTTGGTTTAGCACGCATGACTTTCCTAGTACAGCAGGGGATCAGCAGTGTGCCCAGCCTAACTCATCTTTGGGTCTTCATTCAAACCTGAACATTTTCACAAGCCCTCAACGCACTCTCCACTGCCTACTAAAGCTCAGGATATACCGGGATAAAAGCCCCCAGGGCTGCCCCTCAGCATTGCTTTCAACGGAACTATAAGGAGACACAGATCTCTTCAAGACCTCCAGCTGTTCAGAGAGACAGCCAGTGTGCTGCTCCTCTCCATTCAGTCAATTATGTCTAACAACCAGCCCAACAGAGGAGCATGACTTCATAATCCAGTAGAATGATCCTAATATATAATGGCTCATGGGCATGAATACAGATAAACAAGTTTATTAAAGCACCATGTAAACTGAAAGAAAGGACATTGTGTTAACCACTGGACTGTGCTCTGATCCATGATCTATTCAATGCTCTATATAACAGATGAACCAATATAGAAATATTAATCAATAATGCAACATCCAATAGACTGTGGCAGGTTTATTAGGCTGCCGTCACTTTAAGACCTGACACAATGCAGATCTGACAATTTGGGACACACTCCCAAATAATTACAGTAATTTAAGAGTTTTTTAACTCATGTAAGACTGGGCTTACAAGGAAACTCACCAAAAATGAGTTTGTGTCCGTTCATGCGCGATAAGAGGCAAAAGAGCACTAAATGTTGTTCTGGAAAGCTGTCTGTTAAGCGACCTTAACCACATTTTGGGTGTATGTTCACAAAGCCATTTCACAGACAGCATGCTATATATATATAATTTAAATAATTACATTTTAAATATATTTTCATTTAACTATTAGCAGGTCTTAAAATTAGGTAAATAAAACCTCAGATGAACAACAACACATGACATATTACACTGTGTCATTACTTAAAACCTACAAGTCCATTTTCAAACAATTTGAAGCCCCTCAATTCTACAGTGAGGAAGATTATTCACAAGTGAAAAACATTCAAGACAACTGCCAATCATCCCAAGAGTGGACGTCCCAGCAAAATTTCACCCCAAGGTCAGACCATGCACTGCCAAGAGATACATCTCAGACTTTTCAGGACTCAGTTAACATGTTAAAATGTTAAAGTTCATGACAGTACTGTTAAAAAAAAAAAAAAAAAAAAGGTATGGCTTGTTTGGAAGGGTTGCCAGGAGAAAGCCTCTTTTCTCTAAAAAGAACATGGCAGCACGGCTTAAGTTTGCAAAATTGCATCTGAACAAACAACAAGACTTCTGGAACAATGTCTTTTGGATAGACGAGACCAAAGTGGAGATTTGGCCATAATGCACAGTTCCACGTTTGGCAAAAAAAACATACACAGCATATTAATACAAACACCTCACACCAACTGTCAAGCATGGTGGTGGAGGGGTGATGATTTGGGCTTGTTTTGCAGCCACAGGAGCTGGGCATCTTGCAGTCACTGGTATACAGAGGAGTTCATGGTCGACTCAAAGTATTCCAGAGTCAAATGTGACGCCATCTGTCCGACAGCTAAAGCTTGGCTGAAATTGGGCCATGCAACCAGACAATGATCCCAAGCACACAAGCAAATCTACACCAGAATGGCAGTAAATAGAAAAGAATCAAGCTGTTGCACTGGCCCAGTCAAAGTCCAGATCTCAACCTGATTGAAATGCTGTGGCAGGATCTTAAGAGAGCTGTGCATAAATAGATGCCCACAAACCTCAATGAACTGAAGAAATGTTGTAAAGAAGAGTGTGCCAAAAATCATCCACAATGAAGTGAGAGACCGATAAAGTCATACAAAAAAAACCAAAAAAAAACGGTTAATTCAAGTTATTACTGCTAAAGGTGGTTCTACAAGCAATCAAATCATATGGTGTACTTAGTTTGTCTTCTCCATTTTGCCTTTATTTTTGTTAAATAAATAATGGCACAGTGTAATGTGACGTGTTGTTGTTCATCTGGTTGTATTTTCCTATTTTTAAGACCTGCTAAAGAACAGATGATTTGTATTATGTCCTGATACATAAAACCATTGAATTCAAAAAGGTATACTTTATTTTTTTCACATGACTGTATACACACTTTGATTAAAAAACAAATTAAGATAGACCATCAAAGCAACAATATGTCGTTTGAAGAATTAGATGTTGTAATTACATCTACCAGCAGACCCCATGGTGTGCAGCTCGGCTCCATACTCTTTTGTTCCTATATGACTTCCTGTATTATAAGATTATTTCCTTTCTTTTCATTCTCTTGTAGAACGACTAAAGTTCTTCCTCAAGCAGAAATTAAATTCAGATGGCAATGACCCAAAGAGACAGTGAAAAGGAACCGAACCATGGCTGTGGATTTATGAAACAGTCACCCTGAGTTTCTCTCATCATCAGACAGAAAAAAAAAAAAAAAAAAAAAAAAAAAGAAAAAGATACAGGCAGACAGAACTGTAAGGATCTCCACTGGCGGTCGAAAGGGCCTTCCTGTGGGGCTTGTCTCTGTCAGACAGTGTGTGGATCTCTGCTATAAGCCCAGTCTAATCAAAACTCTTCAATACAGAGCACTGACACCCTGAACAAATGAGTCACAATAAGAATGACAATAAAACAGAATGAGAACAACTATTTACAGTAACCACTATAAATAAAATCATATTCAAAGTCTGAGTATCACCCATAAACACCTTTATAAAGAAGCTTAGGTCGACATTAAATGTGAAGTGTGACATGAAATTTATTTATTTATTTGTAAATGTAAAAATACTCTCTCCTATTCTAACTCAATGTGCAGATACAACTATACGGAATTCATAGATTGGCTCGAATGAAAAGTGTAAATATTGCAGCACAGTTTGCCTTTAAAAACACTTCAACAAAGCTGTATCCTACACTATTTTGTCCCCTAAATTCAAGTTAATTATGGTCAAAGTGTCTTGAAATTGTTCCTACCTTTCACTAACACTAAATAAACGTACATGTAAGATGTCTACATGTAAATATAGCCTCTGTTTTGATTGGCTATATTCTTTGGGTAAATTTCACAGCGAATTTCATCAAGCTGTACCAATTTATGAATAATAGGTGTTCATATGTGAATGCATACAGATGATTACTGATTTCCATAATGTCTCCTTAGAAATTCACAGCAAAAAAATAAATAAAAGGAAAGAAAATCTTACTCAGTATTTTTTCTTAGTAGAGCTGCACGATTAATCGTTAAAAGATCGCGATCTCGATTCAAACACCCACGCAATCTTATTCCTAAATGACCACGATTCTGCTTTAATGCCAGTTTCACATCGCAAGTGTTAACGGGCGTGTTTTGCTGCTGCCCATGTTAATGATTGACGGGTGTCCACTGGCATGAAGAAAGCAGAGCGAGCATTTCTGTTCCACACCGCTCAAAACACACACTCTGTTCCGCGCCAGTTGACACGCACCGCGACAGGGTCGGCAGTTGCGCTTCCGATGTGAACGCTCTCATTCATTGATTCATTGACTCCACTGATGCTTGTGATGTGAAAATGTTTAAAACAAAGACTTTGGTTAACCTTTGAAAGGACAATCATCATCACATGGCAACTTTCAAATATGCGTTCGTGCTGCTGCTGATACAGAAGCAGCTGCCATTTCAACCACACATTATCGTTATTCATGTGTTACAATCATTCACAGGGGATAAAACACGGTATTGATCAAAATAAGTGGAAAAAAAGTATCATTTAAAGGATTTATTCACTAACGCCAAATCATCCAATAACGAAACTAATCATGATGAATGAGACATTAAACAAAATAAAAAATAATTTGAATGGAATCAAATTAATCTTTTAAATAGACTACAGCAATGACCATTTTGTCAGAATCATAGACAGTATGAAAATAATATGTACAAAATATGGATGTAGTGTCTGTGACGTCACCCATAGGATTCTGAAGAGCAGTTCTGAAGCGTAAAGTAGGGTCGAGCTGGCCGTTGCCATCTTAGCAGCGCGTCACTCCCGGATAACTGACAATGGGCAAAGAGGCGGGATGTGGCTGGAGCTGAGGTGACGTGATGACTAACAGACAGCAGACAAATGGCTATCCACCTGTCACTCAAAGTGGCCACGCCCTTAATTATGCAGAACTGAAAGGCTTTATATAATGTAAACGAATGGGTTATAAAAAAAATTCACCCCCCTCACAGTTGTCATGAAGGACAAAATTAGATATATAGACCAAAACCGCAATTTGTACCAGGCTGTAAACATGTTTTTTTCTGCTGTAAAGTTGGGCATTTTAACATGGGGCTCATTGAGATTCTGCTCCCTTTTGGAGCCTGTCTCTAGCGGCCAGTCGATGAATTGCAGTTTAAGTCACTTCCGTGTTGGCTTCAAGAGAAACTGGGGGAGGTTGCCGCTTGGTCAGAACCTCTAGATTGTATGTTATTATGTTTAGTTGGCTGAAGTTTTTTTTTTTTTCAGAATCGTGAGAGAATCGCGATCTCCATTTGACTCATGGAGTACTCCATTTACTCCTGATTCTCACTTTATCCAGAATCATGTAGCTCCATTTTCCAGTACAAATATCTACATGTTACATAAAGATATATTTACTTGAGAAGCAAAATTACTTAAGATATTACATTTTCTGATTTTCTATATTAACAAAACCAAAAATGTCCTTAATTTTGACAAATCTTTCAGGAAAAAGACAACATCTTGTGTAATTTTTCTTCTCAAGTAAAATGCATTTTTACTGTTGATGTAAGAGTTTATTTATTTGTACTGGGGAAACGAGACAAAAATACAGAATAAGAAAACCAAGCGTTTATGCAGCCTACCTTCTATCCTATTTCAACCACTCAACCCATTTCTCAATGTTCTAGATTTAAAAGACGTCCGAGTTAAGCACCTTTCCAACATCATATGAACAGTGGAATCTAAATTCAGCAGACCTCCATTAAGCATCAGAGTTAAGCAGCTATGTCCTGCAATGACAAGGAACAAGAGTGAACACCTTAAGCACAATTAAACAGACTGGCCTTCCTTCCCATAGTTCCTCAGCATCCATCACTCTCAGTCATGAGCGATTAGCCTTGCGTGATGGCTTCACTGGATCTGCACAAGACTCCGTCTTTGAAGAATAAGCTAGTGCTGCCATATCAGTCAGTCTCAGATCACGCTGCTCCGGTTCCTATTGGTCGGACCAGAGCCGAAGGCCATTAAAGTAAAGGGTAACGGATGGTGTGTCAAGCAACATGATGAGTGTAGATTTAGACTCACGGGATCAAGGCAGATGGAGACAATAGGGACGTTCTGCTCTGTGGTCTAAAACTGTAGACCTGAGGGTCTTGACTCATCACTGTTTCTATTCAGCTTTATCTCTTCATTGTCAAATTAGTTACTTTTACTTATCTACCGTGTACAAGTACAAGGGAAGTGAGGTCAATGAAATACAGTCAGTTCTGAAAATCATGTGCATCTAATAATCACGTAGACTTGCCTTTATCAAACTATTTTTGTGCATGTAAATACAGTCAATGATGAGCTGCCAGTTCAGAATAAAATAATCTGAAGGGTCAGTGAGGATATAATGAAATGCTAAAGAGATACTACATTTTCAACCTTAGGATATCAAACCCTTGGGGTTTCACCAAGCCCACAGAAAATGTATAGACATATGTCAAAAATATTTGTAGGGTCAAGTATTGATCCTTATTGAAAGAACACCCTGGATGCACTTAAATCTGGAGCTATTGATGAAACCCAACCATAACAAAAAAAAAAAAAAAAAAAAAAAAAAAATCAATGCTCTTTTCAATATCATTCACAATGTGTTTTAGGGATAGAGGCACAGTGTGTGTGTGTGTGTGTGTGTGTGTGTGTGTGTGTGTGTGTGTGTGTGTGTGTGTGTGTGTGTGTGTGTGTGTGTGTGTGTGTGTGTGTGTGTGTGTGTGTGTGAGAGATTGGGTACTCAAATACTAAAAATCTTGCATCATATTGAAGAAAAAAAAAAAAAAAAAAAAATCACTGGTATTTGCATTGCATTATTTGCATTAACAAGTCTACAAGGAGACGGAAGTAAATGAGAGAACTTTTGGAGTGGCGAACGCAAAACAAGCTGCTGTATGGCTCTGTTGGACAGTGGAGATGGAAGAATGGCTTGCGAAAGTGTGGCAACAACATGACTGCCTGTATAACATGTCTTTGAAAATGTACCACAACCATATAGACAAAGAGAAGAGCTGGGGAGAAATCGCCTCGATTTTGAACATACAGAGTGAGTGTAGAAAGCTTGCTAACATGCTAATTGTGTTGCCAAGAAACTGTAAATATTTTAGTCATTGAGCTCGCATAGCCTACTACTGTTAACAAATCAGAAGTTGAAAATCTCACCTCCGGTTCTTGCTGAAGAACAGACAATATCCATTTTGTTTACATCGCATAAGATCACTTGAGGTGCTTCCTCTGGCATGACAATCTTAATATCTGCAGTGTGTGATGTGCCATGATTTTTTAAATCTTGTTTGTGTATGTTTGAGATTTGTGAGAAGAAAATCTGTAAAGATTGTCCTTATGTACGTGATGCAACCAGATTTCATAGTCAGTTAGAATTTAAAAACTCCTGTAGTCTGAGTTAATAGCCCATTAGCCCAACTTAATGCAACTGCTAAGGTCATAAAAAAAACATTTAGGCTGTTATTCGTGGAAAATCCCCTCGGCTGCACCTCTCAGCTTTCTGTCTGATTAAAGACAGAAGAGACATCCTGACTTCCACAAGAACTCAGTACAGATGTCCTAATTTACAGTTACAACCTGTCAATAAAGACAATGTTTTGTGTGCGCACTGTTAGTCTAGTTTAACAACATTTTACAAGATTTCTGCACATCATCAGAGAGCCCCATGAACTATGGGAGTTTACAATGATGTCATGGAACAATTCCTAAACATGTCAGAGGTGATAAAAGCATACAGGTTCGTCTGTGTAGAAGATAACCCCTCTGCCAGACTTCCACACGCAGACCAGACGCAGATCTTAACCACAAGGCCTCAGGTGACACTTGCCAGACTCCCTACAGTGGAAAGAGAACTCTGAGCTAAACCAAGTACTTCCTCTCTCCTTCATCTGACTCGTCCTAAATCACAATCAGTCGCCCTCTCTCTCCCGCCGTCTGTCTTTCATGCCGTCCTATTTCTTTACTTCGCATCCCAGCTTTTTCATCCCTCGTTCTCTCCCCCTGGCCCATCTCACGCCTGACAGCATGACAAATGCTGCGTTAGACACTCTGCTGCCATGTGGCCTGTTTCGGATTAGGCAGGAGATCGCGGCGGAGATGTTTACACTGCCCATCAGTGCCGGTACTTCAGCAGAATGCAAGGTCAGGATGGAAGAGAGAGACCTGTGCACACGGTCAATGGGGAGAGGTTGAGAGTGCCAGAGGTAATTTAAAACAGCAGCTCCTGAGGGACACATTACCCACAAGACCAACGAAGAGACACAAAGGTTAGAGACAGCGCCAATGAGAACAACATAGAGAGGCTTGGAAGAACTGATCCACTGAAAAATACCAATGATGATAAGTAACGCTTAGTAGTCAAACTTATTTAATCTGACAGTATGTTTCAAAGAACCAGTTAAAAATGATCATTGATCCATTTGATTCACCATTCTGGCTGTTGTTTTTGTTTTGTTTTTATGAAATAAATACTTAAAAGCATGATTTACCCAACCCTCATGCCCAACCAATCGCTTTAATTACTGGTGTGTATCACTATATTTTCAATTAAGCTAATGCTTAGACCGACTAACTCATCCTTTATTATTACCATTTTCCAAAATTAATAATAATAGTCAAGACATTACAACTATGAAACTACATGGTTGAAACTATGAAACGGACTACAAATATGAAACTTTTATTAAACTACCTTACATTTTAGCTTCCACCCTTTGTCTACTGTATATTATAGGTCTGCACACACTTGAAATTCTCTCACTAACCTTCATTTTTATGAATATTTTGTTTAATGAAGGCACTGCTTTGTAATGAAGGCACAAAAATTAAGTCAAGCGCATCCAAAGTTTTCTTGAACATTGGGTCAAATGGTGCTTAATGAATCCAACTTGTTATCTATTTAACAGATTTACTCCCAAAGTCTGAATGCTTTGCAAATACAATTTGTCCCAGAGTTTGATTTTTTTATTAAAGCCAACAGATTTCTTTTAGCCATGTCCAAAGTTCTTTCTCTTTAGGTCACATTAAAACTAAAGTCTTGGAGAATGTGTCTTTTATTTTTGCTACTTTTCAAAAGCATTTTATGTGTATATTTTATTGTTTTACCGTCCCATATTTTAAACTAGAACTTGTGAACAGAATATTTTTATTGTGTCATTTAGTAAGTGCGAATTATGCAAGTGTGAAAATATTGTAAAAATGTTGCGGATTTAGGACACAAATTGTATAAATTGTAATTTCCACCACAATGCTATTAAACAATGCATGACTTGAGATGTGATGACATGATGACACAATGGTGGAAATGTTCATAAAATAAATAAAAAAATTGTATGATTAATATCCTGTTGGACATTGTTAACAGACTAATTAAACAAACTAGTGAGAGTTTGAAAAGTGTTTAGAGAGTTTATTTATTAAAAGTCCACATGGCCAAATGTGCATAGACGAAGAAACACCATAAGCTCTGAATTGCGCTAGTAATTATTCAACAGCCCAACAATGTCACTTTCTCTCAAAATGAGCATTTCCAATTTTCATATGCCAACTATTTCCAACAGAAGAAAGCAGAGAAACTTCAGTGTTTCTCCAACTTAATATTAAAAGTGAGCCCCATGAGTGATGAGAACTGTCTAACGGCTGCTCCAGTGTGACAAACTAATTAAAGTCTTTCTCATACTTTAACTCAAGCATTCTAATGCTAAACATTTAATGTACTGAATGTTTAAACATGTCTGAAAGACACAACCTCTCCCTCCCAACAGCTCATGTCTCTTTATATATATCTCTGAAATATATGTAGAACAACCACCCACATCTGCTCTAATAAAACAAACAAAATCCCTTTCTAACAGAAGATAATCAGTGAATGAAATGCTGCAGTTCAGTCAACAGACAAAAAGAAGAAACGCTTGAACCCTTCTCCCTTGCCCATTTTGGCAAGTGGGGCATAAAAAAACATAACCAAAATAAAAAGGTTGCTGCTCACAAGTCATTCAGAATAGACGCATAACCAACATATATTTAGAAAGCCAACACTTGAGAGTTTACAGTTACAAATTATTCAGACTGTTATTAATATGGAGATATATAATCTCAAACATTAAAACCCCCAAAAAATTGTAAAAATTAAATATGATGTGGCTGTGTTGTAGAAACTTAGAAACACAATGAAGTTGATGTCACAAGTCTGCTAATGCTTCATTTCAAATCTAAGGATGTTATCTCTAAGACATTTTGTAAGACCACATCATGTGAGTTTTTAGAGAAGGCTAAGATGCTAATAAAATATTGTATTGCCCTGTAAACACCCAATTGCGCTCTATTGTCCATGTCTGGTGTGGCGAACTGCCCCATTCATGTTTCTATTGTTCTCACTCAGCAAAACCTTTTACACCTCTGCCAGATTTTAACACATGAATATGAATTAGAAAAGCTCCTGGCGCAGCAGGTGCATTAGAGCTACAATTAGCATCAAGCTACATAGCACAATTTAAAAGATTAATAATATGATTTTACTCAAAACTCACTTTAAACCCCCATCGAGTGTTTCTAAATAACTTCTGAGTGTGATTTTTTTTTTAATTTTAGTTTTATGTTGTTAAAATGTTATGTTGTCTATAGCCTTTTATAAGCAGCTAATCGCTATACCTGCTTAGCATTTACAACGTAAACATCCTTTATTGATATGAAAATACCCCTAATCGCATGAAAATCACACCCAAATCATATACTACCAAAATCGTGTGTTTATTAGCTTCTTGTTTCAAGGTATGAATTATGGTAATGTAATATGATTGACAGCTCTAGACCGAATGAGTGCTCGCTGAGGTCATAACTCACACAATTCCGGAACAGAACAGACAGACAGCGCTATGTACGCTGTTTCAGCTCTTCAGGTTGCATAATTCAGTGGGAAATGAATACAAATTATATTCTGTATGATGATATATTTTGCAAACATGCATGAATAAATCAATATTTCTCCAAATATGCACACTTTTGGAGCCCTAACAGACACTGTCTAGTGCATCTATGGGAATACAAAAAAACCACAGCAGACGTGACTGAATATGAATGTGTGTGTGTGTGTGTGTGTGTGTGTGTGTGTGTGTGTGTGTGTGTGTGTGTGTGTTTATTCTATTCAAAATATCACAAGTTACTGTGCTCCTTTTGCACTCTTGATATAAATTTAAAAAATTTGTCATAGATCAGTTTTATCATAAATAGTGGTAACTCTTTCTAATGATACACAGTTTGTCCCCATCAAGTAAGAGCACAGCATGTGAGTATGTGGGGAATCTCTCTTCTAGTGAGTGTGTGTACTCACTGACAGACTCCAGATGACACTGCTGGTCTCAATAGACCTCTGGGCATACTTATCAAAGCAGACATCACTAGTACAAACATATGTGTGCTAAACAGCCCACAGTGCCACAACAACATCCCTTCAAATCAAATTAAAATGATCTATGAGTTCACATACTCACTGATTTAACATGTAAACAGTCACTTCAGGCACGCCAATACCCAAAAAACAACTTCAAATGCTGGCAAAACAATGACGCATTTCCCTTTACTCTAAGGACAGAGAAATACTCTTTACATGCACAGAAGTGCAGATGCGAACATCATTCCTTTGTACATACAGCGAGCTATAAAAGTCTAAAGCAACTAATGAAATTACTTATATTTTGCAATTAGAGTCTCCTTTCTGTTTCGTCGGGGGAAGCCCTAGTAATATTTCACAGCATTACTCTTTATAGTGTATTTTTTATCAAATAAATTTGGGATTGGTGAGCTTATAAGGATTCACCCCAAAAATAAAAATCCTGTCATTATTATGTGCACCTGAGATCCGCAGTGACGGACTGATTGACAGCTGTCGGACTCGCAAAGATGGAGAATGACTGGAGTGACGCCAGTAGTTTTGCAACAGATCGGTCTTTTGAAGTACAGGACTTTTCTCCCCCACCTTAACCTGAAGTGGAGGAGGGTGAATTGTCTGTAGACACAGGGCCAGAGCCTTATCAATTCCAGCCTTTGGCTCAAACTGCATTAACTCCCGATGCCAAGGGCATGGTGAGCTCGCGCCAGGAGTGTGGTAGTGAGCCATTGGAAGAACCATCATACGTCACGATGACCAACAACGTTCAACAGGAAAATTCAACTGCAGTAGCCACCGTTCAACCTTAAGAGGGCAGCACTCAAGCGTTTTTTTTTTCACCATATATTGTAGAATTAAAACACTTTATAACCAAATGTCAAAACATTTACTCGAATCAATGAACAGCACTAATAAAGCCCCAGTCTTGCAGATCATTAACTAAAAAGAGTTGTTTTAGGGTTTAGTTACCCTTAAAGAGACTTTCCAAACATTAAAACATTTTTTGAACTGTAGAGTATACATGTATTAAATAGTTTTTTGTAATTGCGTTAATTACAAAGTAGTTTAAATATCTAGCTATAACCATATCTACAGGTTTCACTAACTTTAATTAATATTCTCTCCAAATTAGGATCCTCTCCAAACTACTGCTCCGCAATGACTGAGCCCTGAAGAGAAGACAAAACCGATCATATAACGGACCACAAATCTTTAAACAAATGCCCCAAATGAATATAATGCCCCATGTGGCAACACTAAGAAAGCAATCTATCCTTATATGTTTTAACATGTTTTGGAATACATGCAACTACGCATAAAAGCTAGCTAAAAGCAACTGTGTTCACATACACTTTGGGTTATATAGTGAAACTCTACATCAAACTCAGCCCTCTTACTCTGTTCTGCCCAGCCGGTGAACAATGTATTTAAAAATGCTGAAATAGATTTTTTTGCCTTTCTGCTTTGTGAATTAATTGGGGTAATAAAACAAACCTATAGAGCATAAAATATTATTAGAGAGCTGCCCTGGTAACAGGGATTTCACAGGTCATCATATAACTAAATGAAAGGTGGCTGATTGGATTGTGAAGACGTGTGCTCTCCCTGTGTTCATGGATGGCTGAGTGCTGAGCATTCATTTGGATTCCAGGAATAATCCACTTAGAGAGGCGGGTCAGGCCATACGCAGGGTATTTGGGGAAATACCAGGCTGTTCGTCTCATTGATTTGGAAGGTGGTTTCTTAAAGATAAATCTTTGCAGGGATCATGAGTTTCACCAAAAACTAATTTTTGGGGGGTGCACAGAAAATTGTGCAACCAAATCGCAAGTGTTTGTAATAGTCTTTGTCGATTATGGGCCAAATCAGTCCCTGACCATCTAATGAATCAATTGCAATGCATCTTGGATGCATTCATACCTTTTAACAACACTTTTTAATACAGAAAATCATAAGGGCTTTTCATACTTGAAATAGCTAAAACCTGGGTCATTCTAAACCGGGTAAACAGAATATTATTAAAGTTATCTTGCTTCACATTTCACACTGCTCATAATTAACCCGGGGTTAATGTCCTTATTTGTATATTTTTGGAGTCTGTGTAACTGATGGGACGAACGCTGCACATAATATGTTTAAAGGATAAAGGATATCTAGCATTGTGCTTCCTCATGCTGCAGACAGTAATATCACATTTTTCCTGAATGAACTTTCCAGACCATAAAGGTTAGAATTAAATGGTCTCTTCTTCACTCCAATTTTCATGTTTTCTGTCACCATTTGACATGGTTCTTCTCAAACGCTGAACAGCGTGCTGTCTTTTTGTGGCTATCTAAAGGACATGAATATGAGGCACGCTATTGGTTGTCGGTTGATAAGCATCTAATCGTAACATACTAACACCACATCTTTTCACACTGCACGTTTAGCACTGCAATGCGGGGTTAACGCCACAAAATCTGTGCTAACCCTGCTCTGGTAGCAAGGTTTCATAACCCCACTTCTAAATTACAAGTGTGAAACGTTCCTTTACCAAGAGTTAAAAGCGGTGTTTAGAACGACGATAACCCAGGGTTAAGTGCAGTGCTGCAGGGATGAAGTATTTTTGTAGGCCAAAACCCAAAATCAAGCAATGAAGTCAATGGGTTTTTGAATAAATGCCTAAAATAAGGTCTCTGGTTAACACAAGCTCAAGATATTTTCATATATTAGTCTATGACAGAAAATACATCAGTAATGCAGTAATAAAGCTTTTACTTGTCTTGAAATAAGCAGTTGCTAACAAGTGGCTGAATGGGACTGCAAAGGTTGTCTGGGACACTAAACGTTCTCAGCCAAAGAGGTAAACTCATCTTACTTTCACAGCCTCTTTGAGTTTATAATCACCCTCTTACAAACTATAATAACTGAAACTTTTAGGATTTTTTTTTTTTAAACAATGATTGAAAGCTTATAGAAAGAAGAGTTACGCTTATAACCTACTTTTAGCTTTTTACTTCTGCCTAGTGTATTTCGTCTTCAAAATTCATTACATTTGTGTTCATTTGAAAAAATGTTTGTCGGCCACAAGAGCTTATTTTCTGCAATAATACAAAAACCAGTGGAAAAATCCTATAGGATTAATCCTATTTTGTCAAGGGAACCAGGTGATGCTAACTTCCGGGTGAGCCAATGAAAATTTGTCATCACTGCAGCATTCTATCAAAAACATATGTTAAAATCATATGTAAAAACACCTTGAGACCTCCGCATTCTGCTAGACAGAGAGCACAGACCGGTTCATGTTCATGCGGTGTGTGTGAACGCCTCCTTTGAGTTACAATTTCAAACGCTCGCTCCCCACTCAAACATCATGTCTGTATATACAGAGGCACGTGTGATCTCTCTTCTTAACAAATGATCCAGATACAGATGTATGTCAGACCCTGTCGACGTGACAAACGGCATATTTACAGCCGTGGAGAATGAAAGAGGAAAAGATCACTCAGTCAACTGACACCTCCACCTTGAAGTAGAGACGTGGAAACTCGAGCACTTCCCAGGAATGCCTGGATCGCGAAAGAAAAGGCCACTTTTCCAGCACGCTGAACTTTGCGAGCCCCGTGTCTACTTTTACAATGAAACTTAAAACACAAAGGGGCAGATTTACAAGGAGACACAAAGACGCTCACACATACAAACATACACACACACATGATTCCCCAGCTTATTTTACCACACACACACACACACGATTCCCCAGCTTATTTTACCAAGGATTTAATTTCAGAGCGTAAACATGTTCTAAATTATACACACACTCTGACATTTAGAAGAAATAGGTGTGTGTTTTCTGTATTCGAGGTGTGCATGACATCAGGCAGAGGTGAAACCAGCCCAGATGAAAAACACATGGTTCCCCGAGGTGCAGTACTACAGAACAGAAACGAATGAAGTATTCCAGACCCGTCCGAAACAAGAGAAAATGTCCTTGTCCAGATAAATGGAAAAAATGCCTGAATAAAAAATAAATAAAAAAAGTGTCATACTTCTCAGCAGCAACTGTTTTCTCTCTGATGGTGAAATTCTTCAGGCAGGTTTTATTACATTTTAAAGATATGAGACTCAGAGGTAGGTTAAGGTGAACGGTGTATTAAAAGTGATACTTCAATATGAGCAAGTGCTGTAATGCAGAAGGAACACTTCCATTTGTTCATAGCTACATGAGTGAGTCAGAGCATTTCAAGCTTAAAACAGGGCCCGATTATGCCATATAATATCATCTCTCATAGTGGCAGTCTATTATTTCACTCACCATTAACTCAGAACCGCATATGTTTGATCACAACTCTAATGGGAATACATTACTGTTACTCTTTTTTTCTTTTCTTTTTTACAGACTGTACTTATATCTTTTTAGTTGCATACATACTGGACTTGAGGGCAGAGGAGTTGACTTCAATTTCTCCTCCTTTGATTGGCTGGAAGCATGCGAGTTCAGAGTCATAGGGTTCTGGGCTGGACTGTTCCGTTAGGCTGCTACTTGTCCTTGTTCCATTCCCGGGACTCATGGCGCCCCTCTGCTGGGCCTCCTGTTCCTCGTACACAGCGATCAGCTGCAGGACACACAGCACAGTCAAATTCAGAGCAGACATGGTCAATATATACAGATAAAGACACAATTATAGAGGAATAGAGTGCAACAGTCAGGTTTCAGATGTAAAAATCCCAATGTATGTAAGAATGAGAGCTAGTGGTTGAAATGGGTAATGCAGCCCAAATTCAAAATACTGTTTGCCCCGCCCCCCTCCTCTGAGGAAACTCGATGCTCACGCAGGTTGCCAGTTTGAGGGCACGCAACAGGAACGAGCGCAATTGACAATGGAAGGTGAGGAGACTTGCACTGTAAGTTGATGAGCTGATTTATCCGTGTTTTAATGTGCTTCCATTCATAGAGATTTTTAGATGGATGCCGAGGCTTTTTAGGTCGGAGAGAATTTGCGATCTCTGACACAGTTTGTTAGCTGGCTTTCATGGCTGCAATACACTGTGTTTTCCGCCAACTGGCAACCTGTGGTGTCGGAATACTATTGGGTAAACTGGCAACGTGCGTTATCGCACAAACCAAAACAAACACACACATCCCGACATGGAACGCACATTTCAAAGTAAAATAACTGGCTGTAGCATTGTTTTTCAGATAGATGAGTATGTGAACTCAGCATGTTTCCTAAATATCTGCAAACATATTTTGGTATTTTTATACTTTAGTATAGTCAAAAACGTACACACAGCACCTTTAATGATAACTTTAACCAGAACTAATGTAAGCTAATGATGTTAATCGATGGTATATGCTGACATGATCAGTGCACATTATATCAACTTATTTCTTTAAATAATCATGTATACTCTTTAAATCAATATTTGTATATTTCTCTATAATTTTTAGTTCATTTATGTCATTTGTAATGCTTCATGGGATTGTACCTTTTTGTCCTGTACCTTTTCTTTTTTTCAATTTTTTTTTTTTTTTGTTGCTTCAAATCAATTATTACAATGCTGTGATTCACCTTATAGCCCGTTGGTTTGGTTCATGGTTTACAACTCTTTTAACAAAGACTTCGAAAATGAATGGGAAAAATAGTTCCGGAACCAAGGCCGCTTAAAAAGTGAGCAGGCACTGTTACATATACAATAAGCAGCAAAACAAGAAAAAACGACACACATGACCATCATATTATGACATTATAAACCAGACAGTTCCCGTTCTAAAATCTGATAGCAAAGGCTGTACGCAACATTTCTGAAATTAGCTACATTAAATTGAACAATATTTTACCTACTGTAGACAGAGATAATGCAAAAAGGACTGACCACACTACAATCTGTACCCAATACCAGAACTTTATTCACAAAGGAATTCAATTGATTAAAAGCGACAGTAAAGATGATTAAAACCTTACAAAAGATTTTAAATAAATGCCGATCTTTACAACTTTCTACTCATGTCAGAATCCTGAAAAACTATTATGCTTTCCACAAACATATTAAGCAGACATTGATAAATGAGAAGACATGTTACTTAAGCATCAATTCAGCATATTAAATTGATTTCTGAAGGATCATGTGACAGACATATCAAAGACTGGAGTGATGATGCCGTTTTAAATTGAAACAATATTTCACATTGGGTTTTTTTAGCACACTTTATTTTTTAGCATATAAATGCAGTCTTGTAAGCATAAGAGACTTCTTTTAAAAACATTTGAAAAATCTCAAAAAGTCTCAAACCTTTTGAAAGGGAGTGGAATGTCAACAAGTTGTTTTACAGTGTAAATCAGAGAGCAATATGAGTATAAAATAATGTACTATACCTGGAAATAAACTATTTTAGTATTCAGGCAGCAAAATGGTACCCAATATATTTTACATCAAATGATAAAAACTTGCATTCATTACCTTGTGCATCAGGACGCGATAGAGGACATCTAAGAAGCCCAGCATGGCTACTGTGTATTAAGTTAAACACAGTATGCGATGACATCCATTCACTTCACTATGAGGGTGTAAGGCCTGCCGGCCTCATCAGCACAGTTAAATACATGCATGTCACTGACACTGCATTAGGCTTCTGCTGCACTGCTGTTCTAGGGGCCTCCATGAATGTGAGTCTGTGCATGTAAAGCATGCGTGTATGAGAGTGAATGCAGAAAGAGGAGTTTGCTAGTAAAACCAGAGTCTTCCAGCCTGAGCAAGACAGCAGGAGAGTAAACATATAAATAAACAATACACACTTTAAAATTTAGGAAAATGTATGTGTGAGTGTGTGTGTCTCTTAAATAAGAGTGTGCTATAGCCAGGATCCAAAATCTCTCTTTAACAACTATGAAACAGTATTTTGCATAATTGTTATTATTCATCTCCATCCTTATGACAATGGGATTTTTAGCTGTTATTTGCTTTGCTCATTAGAGACAAATAATGCAGGTCATTGTGTCACTCACAGCATCAGTTTCTCATCTGCCACAGAAATGTAAAAACAATTGTTCCTAATTTTGCTCCTCTTATTATTATTAGTAGTAGTAATAGTAGTAGTATGAGTAATAATGTGTAGGTTTGATGCAAGAAATATTCCACATATATTACCATTCAAAATTTGGGGTCAATAAGAATTTTAAATTGAAAAAAAAAAAAAAAAAAAAATGAAAAAAAACATAATACTATTATTCCAAGTGTGCAATAAATGAATCAAAAGTGGCAGTAAAGACATTTATAATGTTTATTTTCAAATAAATGCTGTTTATGCTTTTTTTTTTTTTTACTTTCGATTCAGTAAAGAATCCCAAGTTTATACAGAATTTTATACAGAACCACTGTATGGAGCCCCTGAAGGGATATGATGATGGAAAGGATTTGAGACGGGAGGAAAAATTCCTTTTCTAGGCACTCAAAGCTCTTTACATTTTAGAAGCGGGGAATCTCCTCAACCACCACCAATGTGCAGCATCCACCTGGATGATGCGACGGCAGCCATATTGCACCAGAACGCCCACCACACACCAGCTGATTGGTGGAGAGGAGACAGAGTGATGAAGCCAATCAGTGTATGGCGATGATTAGGAGGCCATGATGGACAGGGGCCAATGGGCAAATTTGGCCAGGATGCCAGGGTTACACACGTACTCTTTTTCCAATGGACATCCTGGGATTTTTAATGACCACAGAGTCAAGACCTCTGTTTAACGTCTCATCCGAAGGACGGTGCTTGTTACAGTATAGTGTCCCCATCACTATACTGGGGCGTTAGGACCCACACAGACCACAGGTTGAGCACCCCCTGCTGGCCTCACTCTACCAGCAGCAACCTAGTTTTTCCAGGAAGTCTCCCATCCAGGTACTGAACAGGCTCAACCCTGCTTAGCTTCAGTGGGAAACCAGTCTTGGGCTACAGTGTGATATGGCTGCTGTGTATATTTGACAACTTTTTAAATATACAACATTTAAAAAATTTTTTTTCTCCCATCTCATATTTTTCCCTTTAGGGGCTCCATACAACTGGTTTTCAACACTGATAACACTTGACACTTGATCTTACAGACCCCAAACTTTTGAATGGAAGTCTATGTGCCATCATATTAAAATATCTGAAATAAAAACAAATGAACATTTATCAGTCATAACTTCTGGAGAAAAATAGCACAGACAATGGGCAAAGAGTTTCTAGAGCGCATGTGTCGGCCGTCTGTGTTCATGCACACTATCAAATGGAGTATACTTTGAAGGGCTACAGGTTCGACTTTACATATATGCTAGCATTTGGGCAAAAAGTATACTTTGGACTTTCACACTGGGATTTCACATTGGTGTTTCACACTGTTAGCAACATGCTAACACAAAACACTAATGGAATCAATTGTGAGTTGAGCAGTAATCTATTTAGGAGCTGCTTGCTACCTGTATGGTCGTACAGCAATCCAAATTAGTCCCATTTGACGTCGAACTCAATTAGGATGCTGCCTATGTAGGCAACAGACAGCAAGGTAGCTCAAAGCTCAGAGCTATCAAGTAGGAACCGCTCACCTCCAACTTTTATGTGGCACTTAGCATTACACACAATGCAATCCTCACCTCACCTCAACCAATACCTCCTCATCTATCTATCCATCCATCCATCCATCCATCACTGATTGCTGTCATTTCTTTCCCAAGACCAAAACCCTTATTTCTGATTACGCTCACTGCTATTCCTGACAGATCTTCATGGCCAGAACCTCTCACACACACACACACACACACACACACACACACACACACACACACACACACACACACACACACACGCTGCAGAAGGGCTGGGGCATGATCAGTGTGGAAGGGTTTTGATTTATTCACAGAGGCAGGAGAGGAGAGGTACACTTCCACCATACCAGAGGGAGGAGAGAGCATGGAGCTTTAGAAATGTCATCAATCTGCTCACCCTGGGAGAAAAGAGAGAGAGAGAACAGGAAAGAGAGCAAAGGGGTTTCACGCTAATATTTCTCTTTCCTGCTCTCTCGCTCTCTGTGTCTCCCTTCCTATTTGGCTCAGTGTGATGTCTCATTTATTGCTAGCCGGCCCTCCAATAAAACTGGCTGGGCTAGCGTCCGAGGGGAAACACGTGTAAGAGCCACCCATCTATGAGAGGAGACAGGATTCAATTCAGTTTCATCTTAACACCACCAAGCGCTACCACCAAACACACACGCAAACAATTCACAAAAATACGCATCTCAAAACCAAACATATGAGTAACATCAGCCACACTATTAGTATTTAAAGATAGAGAGACTGACACGGTTTCTGCTACAGAGATGAATGATACCTCAAATCATGCAACTTGCTAAGAAGAGGTGTGCTATTACAGAACTTTGACAAGCAGTCAGGGTTAAGATTTTCACCTGCCAGACTATAAACAGAGCGATAAAAAATGTCTAGACTTATTTTGAAGGAGGGCTCGAGCTACAGTATATGTAGCAGAGATGTACTGATACATGGTTGATGTATACCAACAGTGTTATTAAATTGGGATGGCTGGATGCCTGGATGGATGGATGGATGGATGGATCAAGTCACTGTTAATGAGTGAGTCACTGAGTTTTAACCGATTCATTCAAACGGTTGATTCATACAGGAATGAAGCATTTGACTGTCTTAATGAGTGGGTCATTTAATCATTCATTCAAACGATTCGTTCATTCGATAATGAAACACCGCTGTGTGCTGCTCAGAGATGCAAAACAGTCATGTGGCTTTATTTGCTGAAACAGAGCAAAAACAGGCAATGCTGAATCTAAAACGTAAGTCACTTAATAACTTATTTATTGAACTGCTGTATAAAATCAATAATCACATTTGTAATCATGCTGATATTTGGAGAAAAAAAATGGAACTTTCTCATATTGATTAACTATACTAAATGATATAAATATTAAAGACATATAGAGGTATTTGTGTCCTCTTATCTTTAATATTGGGGGTATTCTAAATGCATTTTAATAGAATAGCCCAATTCAAGCAGTGAAATAAGGGTGGGACAAAATATCGATAGGCGGCAAATATTGATATTTTAATTAATAAAATAAGGGGGTCTAAATAGATTTCCCTGCTCCAAGCGTCGCTACTCCATGCCTCCTCGAGGTAGCGCTCAACACATGAATAAGGGAAATGTGAACATAAGTTAACTAGCCTAAGAAAAAGAGGTTTTTAACGGGATGGTTGACAGTAAAATAATGGTGCAAATAAAATAATAGATGCCCCAGCTACGTTTAAGTCCAAAGTCTGGAAAACCTGCACTTAACCTTTTCACGGGCATTTGGTTTTCATAGTTAGACATATATCGTGATCTATCATTATAGGATTGTCTAACAATATATTGACTATCGCAGAATTGCTGTATCATGATGTTATGGTATCGTAAGCCATGTACCGTGTATCGTATCATATTGTGAGGTACTCTGTGAGTCCCACCTGTACAGTGAAAGTGTGCATTCTAAATGCACAAGTGCACTAGTCTAACCTACTAGACTACATCACGTAGTGTATGCATGCACTCTCTAGGTGTGTTTTTGTAAAGTGAGGGACTACTCAATGTCAGATCACACATTGTTAAAACAACAATCACGATATCATTGTAGATGATTTATATTGCACACCACAACAGCTCTACATGACAAGTGTCAACTGCTAGGACAGATCCTTTGTTGTTTTACCTCTAAACATATAATCCACATAGCTAATAGTCCTAATAAACATTGGCTGAAATGAAAAAGCAAGAGTCATCTTGTTTCTTGAGGTGTAATTAGATAAACTCTAAGCAAACCTGAGGAAATTAAGACACGTGGGCCTAAGAACAGGCCTGCAGCAGGAGCCAACTCAATACTGCCACTTATTTTAACCCTGGCTATTTAATCACAGCACTACCTCTATACAAGGAGAACAAATGTGTCCAAACTTACTTTAGCCAAATGAGCTAAATCTATCAGCTCGATTACCCAATCATGCACCCACTGGACCCGGTCTAGTTCACTTTACCATGCAAGAATCAGAAACCCACTACAACCTTCGGGCTTCACGGGAAACCAATACTGAAGTGTTCAGACTCGAAAATTGGATCAATAGTTTGTTATCAAGTGGAACTGCTCGACAGGGTAAATAGCCACCTCTTACTCTCTGTCCTTAGATAGTCTGAGTCCTCACAATAAACCAGACAACAGCATTTTACTTGTCATCCTACAATTTAAACAACAAAGTTCACTTATAGAGAGCTATTCATACTCTCAGCCCAAACTGCAAGTGTTTAAATATGGATTATCAGCTAGCTCATCGATATCTCATTCAGCGGGAGATTGAGTGGCAGTCGCTGTCTGAACGCTGATGACTGTTATTTCTGTAGCAGTCTAGAAGCGTTAATTACCAATATGACTGAGACAGACACACAGAGGGAGATGGTTACAGATGCACGGTCACACGGGCATTTGGACAAAGGACAGAAAGCAGCACACATATACACAGGAGAGCACAATCGCACAGGTGTGTAAAAGGTGCGGGATCGATGGCAAATTACATCTGACAGCGGAATCAGAACCTGTCAAGCACAATAACAAAACTGACTCTATTAGTGGAAGGAGACAATGAGAGAGAGGAGGAAATTGGCGGGCTGCTTCCTCCCTCCATGAAGGCTGAGGCGTCCGCTATAGTGACGGACTGTGACACCACAGTGAAAGTTCAGACACGACTAATGGATTCAAGCAGATGAATTAATGTGGAGTATCAGAGACAGCTCTGAAACAAGTAGTTATCAATGCCAAAATATATGAGTATATGGGACTGATACTGAAAGATTGATCTGCATATGCTTTAACTCTTTCTTTCTTTCTTTTCTCTGCCAAACACGTAATTTTTCCGGGTTTCCGTGTTTTCACTGTTATATGCTAGGGGGCGCTATTACGCACCTTCTGAATGAGTTCAGAATCTCCCGATCAAAACACAGGAGAAGAAGATGCAATAAAACAAGCGATCGTATGTAAGCAGGTGCATACGTAAAATAACGTGATCATCAACATTAAATATCATATAAATCAAAACTATCTAATATTACTGAATTAAATGTTGACCCAGGACGAGCTATAGGACTGTGCAAGAATTAGACGGACTCAATCTACTCCATCTGTGTTTGATCATCGCTCTGAATCTGATCTGGATGTAGTCTTTGACAAAAACTTGATTTTCTCAGCTTTTTGTTCAAAATGTTCCTTTTTTTATGAAACGTATATTTAAGTGTTGATAAAAGAAGGAATGCATGAAGCTAGAATAAAAACGTTTTTTTCTTTTCTAATAAAACGGGTCTATTCTTTCTTTTGGTATATTGCATGCTCAGATATTCATACAACAAAAAATTCAATGGGTCATTACATTTTTGTGAAAATTATCATAAAACCCTGGTGGTGGCTGACAACTTTTTTTTTAAACACTGGCAGGGAAAGAGTTAGTGGGCTGTGTCTATATCTGATCTATGGGAGGATGCCTGGATAACAAATAAACTAAATATTCAGCAATGAATCAATCACTAGATAAACATTTTAAATGTGAATTTTATAAAGCGTTAAGTATTGTGTAATCAAGGCTAAATGCTAAGGATTTTTTCTAAATTTACATTTTTACTTGCCCTGCCAAAATTTTCACTGGCCCCACCAAAAAATAAAATAATAATTAATATAAAATACAGCTAGTTATTGTTTTCATTGTTTTTAACCCCTGTAACCTTAATAAATAAGGTTAATGACACGAAACTACTAGCCTAACTCATATAAATTTAAAATATTGTTATCAAGTAAACAGTCAGTAATAAAATAAGAACAAATAATCAAATTACGAGCAATAGCACAAATAAATACAACAGAACAAACATGTTCTATATATGAAATAAACAGTGCTTTTCAGGTTTTTCAGGTTTTTCTTTTGTTTTCAGTATACAGAAACAGAAAAAGTAGTCAAATGTAAAATAACATTGCATCGTCTTCACTGCATCAAATAATTAAATATAGATTAATCCTTATTCTAAAGTTACAAAAGTTATTTAGTTCATTGTTCTTTTGTTGCATGATTAACATTAAAAACAGCAGGTTTATTAGGCTGCTGTCACTTTAAAACGTTGTACGTATCCATACTCCATAGGAATCCTACGCCGTTGCAACTTTGACGCTTCAGAAAGTTCATAAAGAGATCGGAAAACGAATCCATATGAGTGGTTTAGTCCAAACGACTTGACACTTGATCGCTTTTTCTGATAAACAGATTTAGTTTAGGCGTTTACTCACATATAAACATTGGTCAGCGAACATAAACAGAAGCTCAACCAAACTTGAATGACGCACAAGAACAAACGTGCTGCAGTTACACGTAACACACAAGAATAAACCTCACTGGTTACACAGCACGTTTGAGCTTCAGCAAGAGGTGTGTTCTTGCGTGTCATTCAAGTTCAGTTGACCTGCTGTTTATGTGCGCTGATAATAATAATAATAATAATAATAATAATAATAGTAATAGTAATAGTAATAGTAATAGT